>OY747718.1:2325000-2425000 GCA_963556495.2 Valencia hispanica | reverse complement strand
TCGGGTAGTGGTTTTGTAGTTCAAATGCGACTACAAATGCGACTTGCTTTACGGCAGGCTTCACAAAAGCCGGTAGGTGCAGCGTCCTCCAAGGCTCTCTGGGTGGAGCATACTCGGCAGGTACATATAAATGGAAGATGCCTAACAGCAGGTAGATTGAACAACTGTCATCATGACAGAGTCGAAATTGTATTCATATGTGATCAGACTATCTGTGCTACCCCTCAATCCGTGCTACTGTGGTGGAAAATTGTTATGCAATTAGGAATTAAGTGTATATTCTCTGTTTAGTGAAAACATCTAGTGTAAAATGACAAGCTTATTGTTCCAGCTTAATGTTATGAGAAAGATATATGTGTCAGGTCACCAGAGAGACAGACGCCGGGGCAGTAAGATAACAGTCTGGCCTTCGGATGAGCTGCTTTATGCGTTGATATGAGACTCGCATGGAGCAGCTGTCCAGAGGCGGGGCGTGAAGGTTTTATTCAAATTATTTTATTACTGGCTAATTTGTATTCAAAATATTTTTAGGCTTTCCTTAAGCTACTTGTTTCAAGTTTACATGACAGCCCTTATGTTAGTTTCACTTCTGTGACATCGTTACACTGCATGTAAACAAGTCCCATTAATTAGAGTCGTACAGTAAATGCGGTGTATTTTGCAGGCTATTTGTGCTTATAATCATACTACATTTTAATATTTTGGAGTAATAATACTATTATCTGCTCTACGTCTTACTGGCTTGGTATATATTCATTACCTGCTTTACAAACTAACAGATTTCCAGAGTGTGCTATTCATCTATAGGCCTATTTAACAGGTAGGATCTTCTGATCAAGGTTTTTACTGCATCTTTATGTGCTAGTTTTAGCTTTATATAAAACGGGTAGCATGTTCTGTGGATTGAAAGAAAAGTTTTCGTAATTCATAATTTTTTGCTATGTTAGGTATTACTGCTAATCTGCCACTTCAATCCCGTCACTTGAAAAATATTTTCCGATGATTATGTTTAAAATCAAAGCTAACAGTTGTTGTTTTCGGCATGTAAACATACTTTTCGAGGGGGAGCACCGACAGATGGGCGCTACGGTAGGACATTCTGAGGAGGTAGCACAGATCGTCAGAACAGAGCTGTCAGCCATATAATAAAGAAATTAGACCGTATCACGTTATAACGTGATGGTTTATTGTAAAAACGTGAAACTATCACGTTATAACGTGATAGTTTCACGTTGTTTTTACATTTTTACAATAAACTATCATGTTATAACTTGATACAGCTGACAGCTCTACGCTGCCGTACATGTGACATGCTGAAATGTAGAAAATGTACCTGGGATGAAGACATTTGACACAAAGGCTGCCCAAGACGTGAAAATCGGTAACGTTAGAGGGAATCGCTTGTCAATTCACGTGAATCCCCTGGTATAACCATAACAGATTTTACGACAGTAGTAGAAAACAATACCTTTTTCCCAACTGTAGGGGGACCTAGAGAGCAAAACTTACTGAGTGTTGCTTTAAAGTTCACCGTAGGAAAATTAGAACAACCTGAATGAGTACTGTTGTTTGAAAAGTCTGCCAGGAGACAACCTCTTGTTTCTAGAAACAATATGGCAGCACAGCTTAGGTCTGCAAAGTTGCATCTGAATAAAGCACAAGAATTCTGGAACAATGTCCTTTGGACAGATGAGACCAAAGTAGAAACATCGGACAGCGCCTGGTTAGCTACTATGCTCAAGCGTGCACTTAGTTTACTTACTCATGGCTTTTTACATTTTTGTTTAATAAATAATGACTGTGTGGGATAAGTGTCATACTACTATCACACAATGATTTCATCAGGCAAGATAAAGTACTCACCTGTTTGCCAACATCCTCCAAGGGTGTAGCCATAGAATGCTCTGTAAGACAGCATTTAGGAATTTATGGTGTCTGGTCTTCCAACTGTCAACAAAAATTGTGGATAAACGCAAATAATAAAGCATACTAAAGATCTAACATCAATGAAATAATTGGAATCTTTGATTTAATGGAAGGAGCAACTTTAACTTGAGGGAAGAGGACTCTACACCGTTCAATTCACGGCTTCATCAGATAGCTTGAACACAAAGTCATTAGAGGGGACGACTGAGAAAACTGCAGTTTATTGACGACAGTTTATCGGATACAATTTTTTTTGGAACTTGTCTTTTATTCAGCCTGTGTGTATGAAACACCTGCTGATGTCTTCAGATTAAGTTCAACCAATGACTGCTCTCTCTAAACAATCCTTCATGTTCAGCCATGATCATCGGCTTCAGCTGTGACTGCAGTCTGATTTTATATCCCTTTTAACTTTCTTTCCATCCACTACATGTATAACATGAGCTTGAAAAGGCTTTTTCATGTAGATCCAGACAGTATTGCTATTGTGAGCACCCTAACTGTAGATGAACTATAAGAGTTGAGCTCATGACAGACAGCATCCTCAGAATAATGTTCTCACAGTTCCATTAATGCAGAACTACAGGCCAATCTCTAAGCTTCCATTCATCACTAGGCTTATTGAAAAAGCTGTTTCAGCAGTTAAATAGCTTCATAACAATGACCAGCCGCATTGATGTTTTTCAGTCTGGTTTCCGTGCTCACCACAGCACTGAGACTGTCCTCGTCAAGGTTTTCAATAACATCCGTAAAAATACAAACTGTGGTAGTACCACAGCGCTGGTTCTGTTGGACCTCAGTGCAGCATTTGACACTGTTAAGCATGGTATACTATTGGAACGACTGCAGAGCTCTCTGGTACAGGACTTGGCTGGTTTGAGTCTTACCTAAAGAACAGGGACTTCTTTGTTTCAATAGGAAACTTTTCATCAGAACGAACAGGAATTACATGTGGGGTGCCCCAGGGTTCCATCCTGGGGCCCCTCTTATCTAATATCTAAAGGCTCCCACTAGCCCAGATTATAAAAACCGATAAGATGAATTACCATAACTATGCAGATGATACTCAGCTTTACATTACAATGTCACCAGGCAACTTTAAACCCATTCAAACCCTAAGTAAATGCATCGAGCAAATCAATGGATGGATGTGCCATAACTTTCTCCAGTTGAACAGAAACAAAACAGAAGTAATTACTTTTGGACCTAAAGGAGAACGATCAAGAATAAGCACACGGCTTCAGTTAATATAGCTAGGAAATACTGATCTGGGTGTAGGGTGATCAATCTAGGTGTAGTAATGGACTCAGACCTGAGCCTCCAGGGTCACATAAAGGCAATAACAAGGTCAGTTATCTATGGGGGGCGACTGTGGCTAGTGCAACGGCAAACGTGACGCAATAAACCCACACAACAAAGGAGTCAAGACAACAGCTCATGCTTGCCATGCTTGGTTTTTTAGCTCTTTCTTTGCACAAACTTTATCGCAGTGTTTCACAGTAGGCTCTGTCCGGCAAAGAGAAACACACACTGTACAAAGAGGTGAGGTGAAACAACAGCACTCTTGTGTTTCTGTCTCATGCTTGTTACAAGCAGTGACGTTTTTCTGTCCTCCAATCAAAAGACTGTGTAGCGTGACACAAGTAGTTCCGCCCCAACCATACCGGACCATTGTCCTATGGACCTACAACTAAAGGGGGGCCATAAATGCAGCAGTACCAGCCTGTTGAATGGATCTCTTTTACAATGGAAACAGGTTAAAGAGCGTATCACGGACAACACGGTACACTCAGTGGAAACGAGGCATTAATGTCTTGTGTAACATCTTCCGTATCCGTCTTGCCCATGGCTTCGAGTTTTCCTTAGAGAAGCTATGTGGTGGGGTAGAAGGAAGAAAGTGGTAGGGATGTAACAATACATCCAACACATGTGACTAGATGTCACTCGATATTGGGTTCACATCAACAACAGGTTTTCAGCAATATTTCTGAAAAGTAAGACTCTCCATGTTGTGTTTTCGCAACTTGGAGTAAAGGTCTAAGAAATCTCAAACTTTGTAAATAGAGACTCTGTTCAGTGTAGAACTACTTAGTTCAGATTTGTTCAGCTTAAGTTTTTAAGATCTTGAACTGGAAATGATCAAACACAGATACCAACATTAGCATTGCTAGCAGCTAACAGTTAGCAGGTTGCACCTTTCTTCAACTGCTAACAAATCCTTCATATTTTGTCTTTCATTCCGTCACTGTTTCAGTTTTCTATCACACAAACAATTTAAGGCTTCTTCAATGCTTTGGTAACCAAGTTTTGTCTACCAGCCACACAGACGTCTCCATTACTCAGCTCTGTCACCTACACAGGAGAAGTCAAGAACTACTTCCTTTCTTACTTCAAAATAAGAGTCTAACACATGAATAGAACAGGTTTTGAAGCTTAAAGAATGCGCCTTCATATCCATATCCAAGCTTGCATTTATTCCACTTAGATGAGGAATATTGTGATTTTTACAATAAGAGCTCTCGTTACACCATTAAAAATGGCCTTTCACATGCAAACCATGAGTCAATACTTCATTCAAAGAGTCTATAAATAATTTGAAACACGGTGAGTAAAGCTAATTTCCTCTCTTGGTTCTTTTCTGAAATACATATTTACTTCAATATCTTTATATTTAATTCTATATCTACTATGTGCTGGGGAGAATCAGTTTCTCAAACACATCAATACACTAAATTACCAATTTGATTAAAACTGTATAGATTCAAATTCTTACCAATTCTTATAATGTCTTTAGAACAATGACGCTCTTTATCATCATCATCATCATCATCATCATCACCATTTTCCTCCTCTCGTTCCAGGTCAGGAACAGACTGTTGGAGGATGATGGGACAGACCAAGTCTCTGCCGCCTTCATCCACAGAAGTTTTTCGTGGTCTGTGGAATCAACATAATATAAATCTATCTGTGGACATACCAAAGATTTAATTAAGCTTTTTACAAACAAGTACATAGATTTGACCTTTGATTTACATAACTTAAACAAGACCAACAAAGTGCTTAGGAAGTTTCTTCATTCCGTGACTCTCTTCCCTCCATTTAAAATAATTTCATACATAACTAGATACACAGTGGGGCAAAAAAAGTATTTGGCAGCCGCTGATTGTACAAGTTATCTTGCTTAAAAAGATGAGAGAGGTCTGTAATTTACATCGTAGGTACACTTCAGCTGTGAGAGACAGAATGTAATAAAAATCCAGGAAATGACATTGTATAACTTTTAAATAATTTCTTTGTATAATGGTGCAGAAAATAAGTATTTTGCACCTACAATAAAGCAAGAATGGCTTGGTTGTAGTCTGGTTGGTTGTAGGCTTGGTCCTTACAGACCTGTTACTTCTATCCTTCACTCGCTACCTGTATTAATGGCACCTGTTTGAACTCCATCCATCCGTCCATTAATTTTATTGAAATGGGTTGTGTGAGCAGTGGTGCCTACCTCCAGTAGTCATTGGGTGAGAGGCTGGGTACACCCTGGACAGGTCGCTAGTCCATCACAGAGCAACACAGAGACACACACGACAAACAACCCTGCACGCGTACACAGTCACACCTAAGGGCAATTTAGAGGGACCAATTAACCTAACAGTCATGATTTAGGACAGTGGGAGGAAGCCGAAGTACCCGGAGGGAACCCACGCATGCACAGTGAGAACATGCAAACTCCATGCAGAAAGACCCCGGGCTGGGATTCGAACCCAGGCCTTCTTGCTGGAAGGCAACAGTGATACCAACTGCGCAGCCCCTGTTTGAACTCCTTATCTGTATAAAAGACACCTGTCCACATCTTCAAACAGACTCCAACCTTCAGCTTGGCCAACACCAGAGAGCTGTCCAAGGACACCAGGGACAAGATTGTAAACCTGCAGATGACTGAGATGAGCCAATCTACAATAGACAAGCAGCTTGGTGAGAAGAGATCAACTGTTAGAGCACTTAGAATTTAAAAAGATTTATACATACAAGATCTCCCTCAACCTGGGGCTCCTCTTAATTTCAATTGCCATCCACAAAGCTTCATCCTTGTTGGTTTACGAATTCCTAACGCTACTAAAACTATGTGATACTATTACCTATCTGGATGATTGAGGACACTCTTTTAGCTTCTGTGCCAGCCTCCTCTCTCACGCCGTGAGAGAGGAGCAGCTCTCTGTGGATCGGAATATCCTGCCCACTTAATGTGTGGACTGTCCTTGAAATGCAAGAAATTCAACCTACGCCGTTCTTTGGAGTACAGCTATCGGTAGCTTAGTTCTGCCATTCCCGGCATCAGGTACTTTCAGCTACGGCGTTGGCTGATGAGGACCCGGACAGTATTCAGGAACTTCTTCGCCCTCTTAATCGCGCCGGTCTGCTAACCAAACTTGGGTTAGACCGGGGGATGACAGCGCCTTCTCAGAGCTCTTTCCTCCTGGTTAATCCTTTTTGAGCACAAAGCAAGGATCCAGTTGTGATGGTGGCCTGGCCTCCGTTTACAAACAAACCTTTCAGCCTTCTCCCATTTAAAAACTACAGCAGCTTATAACTGCAGTTAGTCCTGATCCATTCTCCCTGTCAGGTTCTGTGTTGTTGTCTACCGCCCACCAAAAAACAATATGGACTTCATCTCTGATTTCGCAGATCTGCTCCCTGTACTGTTACCAAAACACACCAGTCTGCTCATTTGTGGAGATTTTAATATTCATGTCTCCTGTTTATCATGCCAGAAGGCAAATTAATGTCAAAGCCTTTTAGCCTCCTTTGACTTAAGCCAAGCAACTAATGTTCCCCACACATAATCATGGTTATATACTGAATCTATATTATCTTTCATGGGCCTAAAGTACCTATAATAAAAATATTTGACACTTGCATTTCTGACCACTTTCCTGTTTTGTTCAACTTTTCCATCTCTTTTCCTGAAACTAAATTTTTTCATTTTTTAAGCCATTTTATGAATCTTTTATGAATCTTTTAGGGATGAGATTTTAACCATGATGAATTGCTCCCTTCAGACGGGGGTCTTTCCTGCCGCCTTTAAAGGGGCGGAAGTGAAGCCCCTGCTGAAGAAGAGCAATTTAGATTTTAATGATTTTAATAATTTTAGACCGGTATCTAACTTACCATTTTTAAGCAAGGTTTTAGAAAAGCTAGTTTTAATTCAACTTAATGATTTTATTAATGAGCACAATGTCCTGGAGAAATTTCAGTCTGGTTTTAGGGTGAACCACAGCACAGAGACGGCCCTTCTGAAGATTTTAAATGATTTTAGAATAAATTATGACGCTCAGAAGGTGACAGTGTTGGTTCTACTGGATCTAAGCGCTACCTTCGATACAGTGGATCACACTATTCTTTTAACCCGTTTAAAACAGATCGGCCTCTCTGGTGCTGTTCACAAATGGTTCACATCCTATCTCACAGACAGGACTTTTATGGTAAGTTTAGATACCTGCTCCTCTAGGGTCCATAGGATTACATGTGGTGTGCCCCAGGGTTCAATTTTAGGCCCAGTGCTTTTTAACCTTTATATGCTCCCTCTTGGCAGCGTCATCAGAAGACATGGGGTTAACTTTCACAGTTATGCTGATGATACACAGTTATACATCTCCATGTCTCCCGATGACACACGGCCAATGGATCCACTTTTTAACTGCATTTTCGACATTAAATCCTGGATGGCAGAAAACTTTCTCCAGCTCAACCAGGACAAAACTGAAGTTTTAGTCATCGGTCCTGAGGCTCAGAGAGAGAAACTTTTACCAAAACTACAATCACTGTCTTTTAATCTCTCTTTACAAGTGAAGAACCTGGGCGTGATTTTTGACTCTGAGCTGACTTTTATTCCTCACATAAAAAATATCACTAAAATAGGTTTTTATCAACTAAAGAACATCGCCAGAGTCCGCCCCATTCTGTCTCGGGCCAATACGGAGACACTGATGCATGCTTTTATCTCCAGTAGAATTGATTACTGTAATGCCCTGCTTTCTGGTCTTCCCAAAAAGAGTATATCAGGTTTACAACTACTACAAAATTCAGCAGCACGTGTCCTGACGAAGACCAGGAGGCGGGAGCACATTACACCGGTCTTAAAATCATTGCATTGGCTCCCCGTACATTTCAGGATCGACTTTAAGGTTCTTTTAATGGTTTTTAAGTGTCTTAATGGTCTTGGTCCTTCTTATCTCTCTGAACTGCTTTTACCATATAAACCTTCGCGGTCTCTGCGCTCCTCTGGCAGCCGTCTCCTTGTCACCCCAAAAGTCAGGACACACACTCATGGAGAGCCGTCTTTCCAGTTTTATGGCCCTCACCTCTGGAACAGGCTGCCAGAGAACCTCAGGGCTGCAGAGAATATTCATGTTTTTAAGAGCAGGCTCAAGACTCACCTTTTTAGCTTAGCTTTTAACTGATTATTATTTATCACTGTTTGTTTAATTGCTTTGGATGTTTTATATGATTATATTTTTATCAGTTTTACTATTTAATCTTAGCACATTAATTTACCGTTTCTTTTTATACTTTAATTTATCTTAATCCCCGTTCCAGTGTTTCCTCTGTGGGAGCCCTCTGCCCCGGGAGCGGTGGTCGGCTGTAGCTGCCTGGGTGCTCTCCGGGTGGAGCTTGGGTGGAGGTGGGGGTCTTGGCCTTGCCTCCACTGGGTGCCCTGTGTCAGTGCCTCGGCTGCTGCTGTTAATCTACTGCTGCCGGGGCAGATGGCTCCTCTGATGGCGTTTCCTTGCATGGTTCATCTGCACTCGGCCCAATGTCCTTTTTTACCTTTTCTTTTAACTGTGTGTGTGCATGGGAGATGGGTTGGGGGGAGGGGGGTATAACTGTGACCATGCTTTTAAATCTGTGGGGGAGGGAAGGGAAGGTGGTTTTATGTGGGGTCATTTTAATCTGTAAAGCACTTTGTGATGCAACTTCTTGTATGAAAAGCGCTTCATAAATAAAGTTTGATTTGATTTGATTTGATTAAATCCTTTGTCCCAGCTTGTCGCCACGGTATTTTACCTCCTCTATTCAATTCAATTCATTTTAGTTTATTTATACAGCACGGATTCACCACAGATGTCATCTCAAAGAGCTTTACAAGAAAAGTCATTTTAATAAAATCATACAAACATTCCAAACAGTTTAAAAGTTTAAGTTAGTTTTCTATTTAAGGAATCCCAGCAGATTGCATCGAGTCACTGAATTGAGGTTGCGCCCCGTTGATGGAGACTCCAACCACAGCAATCTCTCATACTGAGCAAGCATGTAGCGACAGTGGAGAGGAAAAACTCCCCTTTAACCAGAAGAAACCTCCAACATAGCCGGGCTCAGTAGGAGCGGCCATCTGCCACAACCGTCTGGAGGTTCAAGAAGACATAGCAGAGACACAGAAAGAACAGAAGAACTGATCTAGGAGTACTTTCTATATTAAAGAAAGTAAAAAGTTGATAACAGGACACGGAGGATGTTCAGTTAGTGGGAGCATCATCCCAGTCAATGACCCCCGTCCAACAGGGCATTGTAGCTAAGCAGGACGTAAGAAGCAGGATATTTTTTTTTATTTTATTTTTTTTAGCGTGTCCTGTTTGTCAGTGTGGAGCTCAGAATTGGTGTCTGAGTACCAAGTAGAAGCCCAACAGATTTACTTTCACAAGCGGAGCAGTACAGCTTTTCCTATAGTACTCCACTTGATATATGTGTGAAAAATCTTTATTATGAATTGCTGGGGGTTTTATTTCTTGATGTTATGGACACGGAGACGGAAAATTAAGGGGAAGAAAGAAAGAAGATTAAGAAGAGAGGTAGGAAACAAAAAGTCAAGAGAGAGGGGGAGTTGAAAATAAAAGAGAGGAAGGGGAACAAAGAAAACAGGAAGACATTGAAGTCTGCCTCCATACCCACAGGACGGCAGAGAGAGGGGAAAAAACAAAACAAAACACGAAAAAGGAACATCGACAAAACAAACCTAACATCGTGAACTAAGAACTACACAACCCCATCAAACAAGAATGGATATAAAAATACAACAACAATGTCACAGAAAAACTCATGGTACCGATTAATCAAGCTCTAGTAATGATAACCTCAGCCCAAGAATATATCCTTAAACACCAGAGACCCCACATCTATGCGTGTGTGTTAGCATGCTGGTGCATATAAAGTTTCTCCATAAGAGTGTTCGATAGCTGGTGTGAGCAGGCATCAATCCGTCTCCCAAGATTCGATGCAGACATGAAGGAGATCGGAGCCAAGACGTCCAAAGGACCCCCAGAGCCCCAGGCGGACCCGGCGGGGCCGACCGCATCCCCCAAGAGAGGAGCAAAGGAGAACCCCAGGGGAACGTCCAGCGGCTACTATGCAGGGGCCCGGGGGGCAGCAGTGACGAGCCCACGGGCCCCGCCGGCAACCGGCCGCCCCGGGGAGGGCCGGTCCATGGACCGGGATAGCCGGGGGGAGCCCAGCAGGATCTTAAATTTTACTCTGGATTTAACAGGGAGCCAATGAAGGGAAGCTAAAACAGGAGAAATGTGATCTCTCTTTTTAATATTCATAAGAACTCTTCCTGCAGCATTTTGGATCAACTGAAGTATTTTAATGACATTTTGTGGACTTCCTGATAGTAAAGAATTACAGTAGTCCAGCCTTGAGGTAACAAATGCATGGACACGTTTTTCAGAGAAGCCTACTGAAGAAGTTTTCAGTACTGCTGCCTTCTTAAACACAGGTCTTATCACCCAGGATGATCTGGCTCTTTCTTTGAGCCCTGATGACTTTAATTCCACAGGCTTGCAGATTTTGGACTCTAATGCTCCATTCAAGCTTAGAACTGTCAAATTAAAACCTGATCCTTGGATCACGATTCCACCCGCACCCTCAGATGTCGTTGCAGGCAAGCTGAGTGCAAGTGGAGGAAGGACAGATAACATGTTTCATTTGGCATTCTGAAGGACAACTTTTCTCTTTATCAGAAAGGCTGTTAAAGATGCAAAATTTTTATATTTGGCAAACATCATCTCATCCAGCTCTAATCGGTCTCGAGTGTCGTTTGACAAAATAGAATCTGTTACAAAACCGTCTTCTAATGTGTTGGACCATGCGCCAAAATCTACCTACGAAGAAGACTTTCTTCAACACTTTGTTGGGAAAGTCGCTTCTGTGAGACTGAATGTTAATAACGGGTATTATGGTCTAGATCTGTGTTCCTTTCCTGCCCCTCCTGTGGTGTTTGAGTTTCAGCCTATTTCTCTGTTGTTACTTTTAGAAGTGGTCCAGCAGGAGTCCTACAAATTGTCCTCAGGATATTGTCCCATCTCGCCTATTTAAACAAGTCAACACGATTGCACCTCATCTTCTATACCAACAGTTTTTTAGAAATACCGTGGTCAGTCCTCTCCTAAAGAACTCCAATCTGGATTCCACTGTCCTCTCTAATTTCCACCCAATTTATCATTTACCTTTGATGTCTAAGGTCTTAGAAAAAAAATGTGCTTCCTCAGCTGCTCCCTTTCTTGGAAAACCCCCCTCCCATATCTTTCAGTCAGGGTTTGGAACCCGGCATAGAACTGAATCCGCTCTCTTGAAAGTCCAGAATGACATCCTCCTGTCCCTAGAGGCTAAAAGACCAGTGCTGCTGGTGATGCTAGACCTCACTGCTTAATTTGAAACTGTTGATCATTCCGTCCTTTTGAAACTGCTGGAAAAACAGGTTGGGCTGCAGGGTCCTGTGACAGTGGTTCCATTCCTATCTTACAAATAGAACTTTCTCAGTTATGATCAGTGATTTCTCTTCCAACTCAGCCCCTCTGACTTCGAGTGTACCTCTGGGTTCCATCTTGGGCCCTATTTTGTTGTCATTGTACATGCTACCACTGGGATCTACACTACATTAGGGTGACCAACCGTCCTGTCTTCCCCGGACATGTCCACTTTTCACGTGCTGTCCAGGGCATCTGGGGGGATTTCATAGATTGATGAAAATGTCCTGGTTTTCATTGTTTTTAAGGGGACTAATAAGCATACTTAAATTGACTGGTGTGATGCATGTAATACGACACATTTTCTCTCATCTAACATCCTCATTGAGCTGCCGCTTCGTGGACGGTTCTGAACCGTTTCATAGACGTAACAGGCAGCGGGCTGTGATGGGCTGCACCACTTTGCCCTTGGCCGTGCTGAGCACACGGCGTTGCGACTGTTTACAAGATATTAAAGCGCAGGTGTAGCTTTACAGACAAACAGAGTTGGCATAGCTGGCATATGTTTCTGTGTCTTACAAAAGTGGCAAAGATCCAGTATGGAAACGAAATCTATAATAATAATTCATCTATAAACTGACTGAGGAGGATGAAGATGAAATCTAAAAAATGTAGCAGGCATTAATGTGTTTTTCAGACTGCTGATTTTTAATTTTATTATTACATTGAAATGAAAATAATACCCGTTTTCTCAAGATGTTATTTCAGATTTTTTGTATAATTGTTGTCCAGTAAAGCGAACTATTACTGTTTCTGGTACATTTTCTAATTTGGAAGAGTAATTATTTCTATTATTAATTATTTCTAGAGATTTTAAAGTCATTTTTGCACTTGTGAAAGCCTATCTGAAGTCTGTTATTTAACTGTTCATTTTAACGACATAGAGAATGCATGCTTTAAATATGTTAAAATCGAAAGTCTCGTCACAGTCATGACTTTCAGGACTGTGCTAAATGTCCTCTTTTTTGGAAATCAAAATATGGTCACCCATTACCATTACATTTCTTTTGTTCTGTATGCAGATGACGTGCAAATCTATCTGCCATAAACACACTGGAATCCATTAATAGGTGCTTAAATTACATTAAACTTTGGCTGTCCTCCAATTTCCTCAGCTTGAACGAGAACAAAACAGAATGTCTTTTGTTCTCTCCTTTTAAATCATCCAATCGTCCCTTAACCAGGGCTGTGCAATGAAAAAAAGTGTCTGTGATAAACTATTTTTGATCTGTAGCACTTGTGCGACAGCTGTGCAAGCAGCTTGGTTTTAATTTTGTTCTTTTGTTTTTTTTACTGTAAAGGCGGGTTCACAATGTACCCATTTCAGCCATCTTAAAGGATTGCTCCATGCCATACTGTGCGACCTCCACCGAGCTCTAGAGGTGTGTCACACTGAACAGGCCAAGATTTCAGGGTATCAAACTGCGTGACGTCTCGTTCTAGCAGGCCAACCAACACCAAAAGCCAACATCACGAGCAGACCAGGGTTTAAAGAATTTCTGACACTGCCTGAAGCCACTTTTGCCAACTTTGCAACTTTGTCACCATTCGACTTTTCAGACTCCCATAACAAATTTTTTTTCTTCCAAAAAGCACCTAGCAACAAATCTTTTGACCACCCTTAGCTACTTTCTGTGAAACTCGATATTTCCTGCAAATTAGAGACCTGTTTTCTGTTGCATCCAGACTCTCCTTCCAGATGCTCAGAAAGGGAATGATCACACTACATTGACTGACCAATCATAAACCTTTCTCGGTTCATTCCACCCACTCACAAAAGAAGTTGTTTTCTTTTTAAATTAATTCAAAAGTAAAAATGAAATCTAGAAGTATATAAGACCGATCTTTCTTTTATAAACCACACATGAACATCAAGGAGAAGCTTTGTCCTTGCCATGGAACACTGGACCAGCTCTGCACCCTCAGCAGGGTCCTGGAGGGTGCATGGGAGTTTGCCCAACCGGTCTACATGTGTTTTGTGGACTTGGAGAAGGCGTTTGACCGTGTCCCTCTGGTAGTCTTGTGGGGGGTACTCCGGGAGTAAGGGCTACCAGACCCCTTGATACAGGCAGTTAGGTCTCTTTGCGAGCGGTGTCCGAGTTTGGTTCGCATTGCTGGCAATAAGTCGGGCTCGTTTCCGGTGAGAGTTGGACTCCGCCAAGGTTACCCTTTGTCACCGATTCTGTTCTAGATAGACGGATTGGTAAGGCGTGTCCAGTGATGCGGGCAATGTACCAGTCTGTCGTTGTGAAGAAAGAGCTAAGCCGAAAGGCTAGGCTTTCGATTTTTACCGGTCAATCTACGTTCCTACCCTCATCTATGGTCACAAACTCTGTGTGGTGACCGAAAGAACAAGATCACGGATACAAGCGACTGAGTTGCTTGAGCAAATGAGTTTCCTCCACAGGGTGTCTGGGCTCTCCCTTAGAGATAGGGTGAGAAGCTCAGTCATCTGGGAAGGGCTCAGAGTAGAGCCGCTGCTCCTCCACATCGAGAGGAGTCAGTTGAGGTGGCTCGGGCATCTGGTCAGGATGCCTCCTGGAAGCCTCCCTGACAAGTTGTTCCCAGAGGAAGACCCGGGACACGCTGGCGGGACTATGTTTTTGTTTAAAAGGTCTTGGATCTCGTTTTAACTTTTGTTTTTAGTGCAACACATGGTCTTGCTCCATCTTACAAATGTGAGATTTTAAACTTTTATCATCCCAGCAGGACATTGCGCTCTGCTGGACAGAAGAATTTAAATGCATTGGTTGAACGCACCTTCGCAGTTGCAGGACTGAAACTGTGGAATTCACTTCCCTTGGAGCTCATTGGCATCACTGAGATGACTCTGTCTGAATTTAAACTTAAGACACATTTATTCCGGATGGCATTTGCCACCTAAAGGACATTATAGCTGTTTTAATATTTCCTTTGTTTAACTGTTTTTAAGCCTTTTATCCTACTATTTATTTAACTTTGTTTTAATGTGTTAGTTTGCTATTTTTAACGTTTCTGACAGCTAGTGTTGGGGGACACACAGCCATTGGGTGGCGCTGACCCACATTCTAGCTCCGACAGGAGAAGAAGACCAGAGGTTATATAAGGCACCGCCACAGATTTTCACGCCCTCTCCAGTTCTGGCGTTCAGCCAAACAGCGCCAGGAGAGATCCCATCCTTCCTTCGCTGGCGAGGGAAAAGACGCGAGTTCCGGGAGGAACTCACTCCAACGACGACAATACTGCTGATCAATCAGGTGAATCAAACCCAGTGTTTTGAGATAAACCCCATTGTTCCGCCCTGAGCCCTGCTTTCTGAACAGATGCTGCCATATGAAGCGAGCCGGTAACAAGCTACTGAATGCCGCAGAACTGCGTCGAGACTGGAGCGTTACCCCACCGTGACAAAGCCTGGGACAATGCTATCTTGAACCTGCAGAGAAGGTACTGTGTCAGTGAAATGAGGTGCAGCTGATCGCTGTTTAGCAAGCCGAAGAGGACGAAGCGACGTTCCAAGCAAATGCTACCCGCGATTCGACAGCTATTATCCTCCCACTGCTAACGGACCGTAGCTGTGGCTAGCCTGCGGGCTAACGTTGTGTTAGCTTCGCCCATCATCCACGGAGCAACTTGGAGAACTTTAACCGTTCAATAAGGTCTGTCTGGGCAGAGAGGAGATTAGGTTAGTTTAAACACGATTTAAGGGTTGTTTATTTTCACTGTGATTTGTTACTTTGTGTAAGATTTCATTTATTGTTCGGGTACAAACAGGCCGGTCGGCCTGGAGGTTTAAACAGTCATTTTCGAGGTTTCCGATGGAAAGTCGTTTTATATCCTGCAACCTGAGTTACTCAATCCGACAGTTTTTCTTTGTTTGATGTTTAATAAATGATCCAGAGTGACTTTAAGCAGCACCACGTGAGTTAGCTGTAAGCTACATGCTATTGTGAACCACGTGGGCCCGCCATCGACGGCATTTTATTCATGAACAATAAAGACTGCCGTTAATGCTATTCAAAATAGAGATCGACTTTAAAACTGATAGTATAAACACTAAAACTAATCTTTTAAGTCATTTTTCAGACCGCCTTCTTGCTATGTCAAAATACTAAATTAGATCGACATAATTGGTACAGCCGTTAACGTCAACATAAAGTCTAAATATTAAATTAGATCAATCACTGCGGTGACCGATCCATTAAATAGAATCAATTATCTAAAGGTTATTGATTTCTAATTCAGCAAATGGTTTAATGAAACATTGCTTCTTCCAAACAATGTTTTCCTTCACTTCTGCTTTGCATTGTGAATTGGTGGTTTGAAAACAAACCAGAATCTGCTGATTAGTCTTAAACTAATCACAATTAGTTTAAAACTAACTTAGCCTTATTCCCAACACTGTTCAATACAAGCCTTGGTTTTTGAGCAAACATATTCATTCTGAACTGTGACATCATTATCAATTTATTGTTGTTTCTATTTCTGTGCATTTTTATCACTTTTTCTGTTTTACTTCTGAGTGTGAGTTTTATTATCGTCATTCTTTTCTTAGTAGTTTAGTTGTGTGTTACTAGTTTGCTAAGTTTGTTGATTAAAGTATGTTAACTGAAAGTGAATTCTTGTTGTAATAAACTCTTGTATTTTGGAAAACTGTTATTTCACCTACATGTGTAGTAACTTGCTGTTCAGGTACGCCAAGAACTTATTCCTTCATATATTGTTTAATTATTTCAGCCTTATCAGGCAGGTAATCATAAACATAAACTGAGACTGAACAATTTGGCTATTGTATTCCTGGAATCCAGGTGGTGCCCTAAACGTGGTAATTATTACTTAAAATTATTAATCTGATTAATAATTGCCCTAAGCAATTATTTATTATCATTCATAGCCAAAAGCTACCTATCTGTGGCACAACATAGTCTATAGAAATGTGCTATACAAATTGGATGGATGGATGGATGGATGGATGGATGGATGGATGGATGGATGGATGGATGGATGGATGGATGGATGGATGGATGGATGGATGGATGGATGGATGGATGGATGGATGGATGGATGGATGGATGGATGGATGGATGGATGGATGGATGGATGGATGGATGGAATCGGTATAAAATCAATGACAATCTCCCTTGACCTCGGGCTCTATGCATGATCTCACCTCATGGGGAACACATGATCTTGAGAATAGTGAGGAAACAGCCCAGAACTACACGGGGGAACGGTCAATGACCTGAAGAGAGCTGGGACCACAGTAACAAAGGTTACTATTAGTAACACAGTATGTCATCATGGATTAAAATCCAGCAGGTGTCGAAATGTCTCCCTGCTTAAGCCAGCACATGTCTAGGCCCGTCTAAAGTTTGCCAGAGACCATCTGGATGATCCAGAGGAGGATTGGGAGAATGTAATGTGGTCAGATGAAACCAAACCAGAACTCTTTTGCAGCGTTCACACCGTCCAAAACGTCAACGCCTAAAACGGCAAGATTACATGTTAAGTCTATGGTTGAGGCCATCAGTCTCTGCGGTGCTTTGTGTGCTTTGGCCGCAGCAATTTTTGAAGCTTTTGCTGCTTTCCAAGCTTCATAGCGGCTAAAGCCAGCAACTCAGAAGTTCAGCCCACTTAACTCTGGGTGTCGTCCCCTGAGCGTCAACCAGTCAGAGCGTCTCACTGTAGTGACATCAATACACATTTAAAGTAGCGCTGAAAGCGAACCTCATCCATACACAGCTTCTGGGGGAAATGGCTAAACTAGAGCTGAAGATCTTTGCCGGGACCCGACGGGTCAGGCCGGGTTCTGGCTTCATTTCTATCATTGTTCACGGGCTCGGGTTTTAGCGGTCAGTTGATCATCTCATTAGCGCGAACAAGATGCTTAGTATTCATCTTGATTTGCGTTGTTCAACTATTTTTTTCTCCAAGTTCTAAGTGAATAAATGATGTTAAAATGTATAAATGGCTCATTCTTGACGAAAAAACAAAGCTTTGTGTGTAAATGGGTTTCCGTTGGTGTTAATAAAATTCCCGAAAATGTCCAGGTTATGCTCAGTTTTACAGACCAAGAATATTTATAATAAAATGCTGCACTGGGCCACTAATATTATTCCGATCTACCTGTCAAGATGTTGCATGCACACCGCATGCGTCATGATGTGAAAGACGCAGGCGTCAGACCACTCCTTCTCTCGGATCAAAACAGAAAACATGCTCTGACTGCTGCACTGCGCTCTCAGACAGAAAATGCTGAAGTGTAAATGCTCTATTATCCGACATCCCAAGCCAGATAAAATCTCCTAGCAGTCAAGAGCGCACACAGAAACACACGCAGGCGAGACAGACTTTTACGCAACAGAAGCGGTAAAAGCTGAGGATCTTACTATTCCCTCAGCCACTGCCAAGGTCCTCTTTTTGGGTTTTCAGACTATGGTCACCCTATAAAAAGTAAAATGTCATAATCCATGTTCAGGGATATTTCAGTTTGTTTTCAGAGTTCATAGTTTTTATTCCATCTTTAAAACAGACATTAGGCTATTTGATTTCATGTCGGCAGCACGCTGCATTATCAAAATGGTACGACCAGTCCAGATGTGCTTTTGATTGCAAATGATTTAATCTGATAATAGGTAGGCCTTCAGTTTCTTTATGTTCATGTTTAAAGAGGGCAGGCTTGTGCAATAACCTTTATTTTAGAAGTCATGCATGTGAGATAGACTAATTGACAGTACTCATTTTATTTTATAAAGCTGCAGACTTAAAAAAAAAGATGATAAATCGACATGGCTTGATATTATTCGTATAGGCATGGCCTTATTTATCATTTTAAGCTTCAGATAATAGGCCTATTTGACGGGAATTTCAAACATTTCTACAGTTAATTGAAAACCTGCCGGTCACGTTGTCCAGTGCCATTTTTTTCTAGCGGAAACCCTGATGTGTGACTTTTGAATAATGTCGGGCTGTAATCGGGTTCGGGCTTCAATAACCTGTCAATCAAAATATACTCTTCGAGCTCGGGCTGAATTCTCTCGGGCCGGGTCGGGCCCAATTTTTAAGGCCTGATTACAGCTCTAGGTTAAACTCTCCAAACTCAGAATGCCTCTGAAGAATGGGGTGTATTCACAAACGGCGCTGATGCGCCCGACGTCGACTAGCTTTATTTAGCAAATAAAGCCAAACCTCTCTCGATGTGATCGGCCATTGTTTAAAACATCCGGCAAAAGAGGAAGCCCCGCCCACGCACTCTTTTTTTATCCTCAGCAAGTGGCGGGCTTTGCAAGCTTTGTAAGTTTCAGGCTTAAAAATGTATAGGCTTCAAACTAGTCGCTTTGTAAGTATAAACGCCACTGTGTTTGGAGGGGGAAGAATGCTGAGTTGCACCCCATGCACACCATACCCACTGTGAAGCATGGGGGTGGAAACATTATGCTTTGGGGACAGGGCGACTGATCTGTATTAAGGAAAGGATGAATGGGGCCATTTATCGTGAGATTTTGGACAAAAACCTCCTTCCATCAGTGACAGTATTGAAGATGAACCGTGGCTAGATCTTTCAGCATCACAATGATCCCAAACACATCGCCGGGGCAACGGAGTGGCTTCGTAAAAAGCATTTCAAGGTTCTGGAGTGGCCTACCCAGTCTCCAGACCTCAGTCCAATAGATAATCTGTGGAGGGAGTTGAAAGTCTGTGTTTGACTCTCTCATTGCCAATCATGGCTACATTACAAAGGATGGAAATTAACTTTTGTCATTGACCAAATACTGTTTTTTTGCACCATTATGCAAATAAATTCTTCTTTTTTTTTATCATACAATGTGATTTTCTGGATTATTTTACATTCTGTCTCATAGTTGAAGTGTACCTTTGAGGAAAATTACAGGTATCTCTGATCTTTTTAAGTGGGAAAACTTGGAGCAAGGACCAAAGCACAACTGGGAGTTCAGAGGTGAGCAGTTCGCCTCTACTCTAAACTGGAACCCATTGGCTCCTTCCTAACTGGCTGCTGCCCAAACATCATTCAGCCAATCAGCAGCAGTTGTAAAAACTGTGTGGCCACTGGACTGCAACACTGCTTCTTGTTAATCTTTTGTAAGCTGAACTTTTTTTATAATATTGGCTTTGTAGTGAAGAGCTGCCCTTTTTATGTGCTAGTCAAGCAGGTTATTTGTAGGTTTCTACAGATTGTTTCTGTCTAGTGAGGCAAGTTTATTTTATTTTAAGTGAAGAAAGTTTTGTTCCTTATGTTTGTCTAAACTAGATGAAGCTTCCTTTCAGCCTGTTTTAAAGAAAAGATTTGAAAGAAATGGTTGAAAATAACCATCTTAAATCCTGATCTGTGTCCTTATTTCCTCTAGTTTAGCCAGAGAACATACCACTGGCAGTCAGGGTTTGATCCAGAAGTCAACATGCAACATGTCCGAGAGATTTACAGATATGAAGAAAAAAGATCAATGCTGGAAAGATTTACTCTTTCAATAAATTTGACAAGTTTACCAATGAAACTCTTACATTGTAATGTTCACTGACAATATACCACAGAAATGTGTAAACGCAAACATTAAAAAGTCATAAAACACTCATTTTTCATCACCAACCTTTAGATATGACCAAGAAAACCTTCCTAGTAGCCTAGATTCATAACGCCCTCATTGTTCACTAGGAGAACTTTGAAGTAGTATTTCTTAGTAAACTGGGTTGTTTCATCTTTCATACCGATGTGTGACATCAAGGTCTCCGTCTTCATCCAAGAATGGCCCCACGTTTCCTTGGTTACCTTCCTCTTTATCCTGTTCAGGAGAGGTTACTCCGCCCTTCCTTGGACTTCTGGGCTTCTGCTCATCCATTAAAGTTTTCCCAGAGTCACTGTCATCATGACTTTCTGCCAAGATCCTAAATCTGGACCTGAAGACTGGACAGATATGTTCAAAACTCATTCTTTCCAAGTCCTTGTCAACTTTCATATCTCTAATGACCTAATAAACATAAATAAACAGCGACTCGCGTGTATGTATTCTGAATAGCAGATTCTATACTTACGAGAATACTTTCTTTAGTAGGTGGAAGTAATTACACATGAATGAGCACATATCTTTGAAAGAACAAAGGGCTTTTTGCTAAGAATTAACTCAAAGGAATACACAATGTAGCTTTAAGAAAGAACAGAATGAGATTAAAACCAGTTCATGTTGAATTTCTGCTTCTTAGTCCTTGTAATAACTGAGTTAACAGATGTTTTCCCTGTCTTCATATTCTTCACTCCTTCATTATGTATTGCACTAAATATAGTTCAGATGGTTTTCTTCTCCTCTCTCTGAACTGGAGAAATTTGATCTAATGTTGAACAAATGATCAGTATAACAAATATTAAACATGTTTCAATGCATCCAATAAAATTTTTACTAAGATTCGAGTCTCAGACCAGGAGTCCAAGTCCAGTATCAAGTCTTTAGGGGACAAGCCCAAGTCCAGACTGAAGTCTTTTATTTTTGTGACTTTAGTGCGACTCAAACCCTTTGTCTCCTTTTGAGGATACTGTTCTGGTAGAAATGCATGTTGCTTTCTTCAGATACATGTTTTCTTGTGGTAAAAACGTGCTCTCTGTATCAATGATCAAAGTCTGGTGCCAGCAAGTCTTCTTCGCCAAGTCAAAGTGACCCGTCAGCCTCTTGACAATGACATCCTGCCAGAGAGTGGGTTCCTGGAATGATTGTGAAAACTCCCCAGTCCGGATGTTTCCAGCCTGCCTGCCCTTATCACACAGTTTGGTGCATAAGGAGAATGTATAAAAGCTTGTGTAATGAGAGAGAAAGGGGAGAGAAGAAAGCCAGATGGTGCGCTGCAGGGATTGACTGTACTTTGAAAATCTGTCCAGCGGTATGTATAATCAATAAACTGACCGGCTTCAGGCTGAATTTCAGATTAACAGAGCTGTCTAGACCAGTTCTTAAACTTTTTGAATTCTGTTGTATGTTGGAAACACGACCAACAATAACTCCACCCTTTATGGTGTTTATCCACACAGTGGAGAATCTACTGGGGTCTGAATACTTTTTCTATTCCATTACAATTGGTATAAAAGTAGTAAATGTTAGTCAATAAGATGATCCGTTTTTATTAATCTACCTTTAATGATTTACTTTTTAAAAATGCAGTATTTTGGCACTGTATTGGACTATCATTGTAATTAAAGGAACTGTATGTAAGATTGTGGCCAAAACTGGTACTGCAATCACTTTCAAATTATTGTAGAGTGGTGTGTCCCTCCTGACTTGAGGTTGCCAGATAGGCTGAAGAAACGTAGGCTGCTACAGGGAGCTTCCAATGGCAAGTGACGAGTCCAACGCAGTACGTTTTTTTTCTGTTAATCATGTTTAATTATAATGACAAGGAAACGGGCTCTGATAATGCATCGCTAATGTTAGCAATGACAACTTGCCGTTTTATTTCCCAAATAATTCCTTACCTTTTCAATTCGATGACCCTCCTCCTCCATATGCGCTAAAGTAACGTTACTTTGCACGAACATGAATAACTTTGTTCGACTGTCATGAATATTTGAAATGTCCATTTAAATTAAGTCCAAGTTAGCCAAACATAGATGAATCTTACCTGTTCAGGATTAAATTAGCAACGCTGGCGTCTGTCTTCAAATTCTTCTCTGTTTTCAGCCGTCTCCATCTTGCAAAGGCATCTCCTATACAAATCCTTGTTTTATTTCGGACTTTGTCACAACGTATTTCTGAATGATAACGAGGTCTTTTAGGTGTAGTAACGTTAGACATTTTTTGTAGCTGCAGCTGTAGTAACTAGAGCAGAGCTGGTAACCCCGATGGCGAAACACTACTGATTTTGTGATTGGTAGATAGGTGGAGGGTGGAGCTTCAGGCCAAAACACAAGATGACATCATCAACATCAGCTGAGGGCTGCAACTTCACCTTTTAAATAACAATACCCTGGCCGTACTACTGTTGTCACTGATATAAGTATTTGAAATGAACATGATTTCTTAATGTCTAGTGACATATCAGGGCCATTTTATTAATAATTGAAATACATTTCTTACATACAGCTCCTTTAATGTTTAGGACAAAACAAGCAGAACCGGACCGAACGGAAACTGGATCTGAAGCAGAATGGTTTGTTTCCTAACATTATTAAGTGCTGCTATTTGGAGTTATGTGAACAGAAGTGAAATTAAATTAAACATGCAGCTGTTTTTAATAATCCCTTTTTTTTTTTTCTGACCAACCTGCCAAAAACCACGCAGAACATGGAGGTACTCCAAGTGTTACTAAGCAACAAGCCGATTGGCTAGACACCTCTCTGTGGTTAGTTCATGTGGTCTTTGTATAAAATCTGCTGTAACTTTGTGACTGATCTATCAGAGTAAAATGATTTCATCTTTCACACACGTCTGCTCGCTGTGGCACTAGAGGCAGTCATCATACTCACCCGGCTGTCCAACAGTGTTGAGGCGTGTCATCAGGTGGTGTGTATTAGGCAGGTGCATGTGAACGTCTGACAGCACAGTGTCATGTTTAAAAGTGATCTGATCCATGGGTGATCATTCAGAATCTGGTCATAGATCAGCCCAACCGTCTCCTCCTGGAACCTGCACCAACCGGACACACACATACGGAACACACACATTCATATTACTGCAGCAACAGCAGCCAAAGTAGGATCGCCAAGCCTGGTTGACAGAATAAAGCTGAGCTTAGTTGAGACTGATTCTGTTTCCCAGAGATGAATGTGTTTGCTCATAATAACCGTTGTTACATTTAAATGGACAACAGAAACATTTGCAAATCTGAGAACATCATCCAAACTGTACGGTATGGCGGGGGCAGCATCATGATGTGGGGATATTTAATGAAGGAGAGGTTCTCAGTGTCTGTCTGCACCAGAACTGCACATCTAGAAAGTGACTTTTTTGTCCAAGTCTTTAATACACACTGTTTAATTATTAAATGAATCCTCAAAAGTACAATTTCCCTAAACTGTTTTAAACATTGACAGATGTTACTAAACCTCAGAGCTGAATATTTAAGAAAGGTTTTAACCAGCAGATCTATGCTTGAACAATTATTATGCGAGTAAATCAAAAATGAACATTTTCAAATGGAATTTATTTGTTTTAATCTGTTAGAGGAAAAACCTGCAGAGAAAGAGGAAGACATTCAGGGACAGCACAGAGGGTGAAGAAGCTAAATAGAGGACACACGTTTCAGGACATGGGATGTATAACAATCAAAAAACATCAGCTAAAATTCATGTGGGTTCTATGCTTTGGTGCTAAGCCTGTCCAAACAGCTCTAGCTCAGCCCCTGTAGCAGTTTTCTCCTGCTGAGAAAGCCTTCGACTGCGTGGAGTGAAACTTTCTTCGGACAGCCCTCCAAATTTAGATCTGGATCCGTGTTCTGCAAACAGGTGGAAACATTATACCCCAAACCAGTTGTCCTTTTTTTCCAACAACTGTTCAGGGGAACAAGATGGAGGACTTGTCACACTGGTTGTGGAACCACTAGCTGTTGCAGTAAGACCCAAGAGTTAAAGGGATACATGCTGGAAGAAAAGAGCACAAACTGCTTCTGCATGCAGACGATAGTTTAGCTGTAATCGTAGATACGACTGCCTCTATACCAGCACTGCTACAGTGTGATGAATTCTAATCAGAAGTTCCTGGATGCAAGATAAATTGGAACCAGTCTGAGTGTCGCCAGTATCAAATGCATGCTACTCCAAAGATTGTACACCACCTAACTTAGCATGGGAGCTTTAAGGCATAAAAAATGTGGGTCTATGACTCCATCTGAATCTAGAAGAGATAACGGCCCTGGAAATGCTTCACAAGATAAAAACAAATCTTACCAAATGGAGAAAATTGATGCTTTCTCTATGTGGGGAAGGGTGAATGTAATCAAATGGTTGTAGCCCCACTATTCAATTATGCATCCATGATGGCGCCCATTGATATCCCACTCCAGGTTTACTGTAAACACTATGAGACTCATGTTAAGGATTTCGTTTGGGACAAGAAGAAACCTAGAACTGGCATGAAGAAAAATCTGCAAGGTTTAATAATCTTTTACAATCCATATTTATTTCAGAACAATGGACAGTGTTTCCCAGACAACTAGTCTCTACAACCCCAGTGTTAGCATGGAGGAAGGAAGGAAGGAAGGAAGGAAGGAAGGAAGGAAGGAAGGAAGGAAGGAAGGAAGGAAGGGAGGAAGGAAGGAAGGAAGGAAGGAAGGAAGGAAGGAAGGAAGGAAGGAAGGAAGGAAGGAAGGAAGGAAGGAAGGAAGGAAGGAAGGAAGGAAGGAAGGAAGGAAGGAAGGAAGGAAGGAAGGAAGGAAGGAAGGAAGGAAGGAAGGTCTACTGTAGGATGCCACATCTAAACAGCTGTTTTGCTCATTATGATTTCCTCCCCTATGTGTTTTGGAAAAAAACTAAACTGTTTACTGGAAACAATGGTTTATGAAAGGAATACATGAAATAGGTGATTTATATACAGATGGGGTGTTTATGTCTTTTTCAGAATCCATGCTCAGATATAAGATTAGAAAAGAACATATGAAAATACCTATGGATTAAAGACTGTATTGCTAAACATAAATACATACAAAAGCATAACCCAATACAGGAATGTATGGACTCACTTGGTATCAAACCCAAATCTTGATTCAATAAAAAGTGAAAAAGGATATGAGTAAAAGCAGAGGGAGCTTGGTTGAACTATTAATGATGATAAATGGTTGGAAATAGTTTAATAATGGGAAAGATATTAAAGAGTCTAGAGGAATATTTATACACTATAAGGTTGTGCACAGACATCATTTTACTCTCTCCCTCTACTTACTAACAGTCTATGATGGAAAGGTCGAGTGGAACCAGGAACCTTTATACATCTGGAAAACAGCAGTACATCACAGAGGGGCGTGGCTGGGTGTGGTGGATGTTAAAAAGTGGAAGGAATTCATGCAGGAAATATTGTCCTATGTTGGCCAGGCTGAATAATGACAGAAAACTTCCAGGAATTCTGGGATGTTTTCTCTCCTGCAGCTCATAGATGAACTCATCTCTGCTGACTGACTAGTTTAACTTTGCTCTGACTGTTTTAGTTCATGACAAGCACTGACCTGACTGTTTTATGGTTTAAGCTTTGGTATTCATTTTTATTCTAAAACTAATAAAAACAAATGGAATACATTTCTGCTTTCTGTGTTCTATATCACAGGAGGAGCCAAACTAGCCTAACCAGCATCTGAGTTTGCTTGTGACTTGGGCCAGCTATGAATTTGCAATCTCTACAATAAGAAAGTTTAACCAATCAAAACATTTTGCCGTCCCAGCTCGTGGTAAAAATTTTACATTTTATAATCTGGTAAATTAGTTCTTTATGGCCTGATGCGTGAAACCTTAGACTGGAGAGAGAGGGTGTACTTTCTTTTGATCATGATATCATGTTGAGAGTCTGTTCCTGGCTGTTTATTTTTAGAGTTGGAGCCATCTGTCTACAAAGATCACTGCATGCTGGATAAACTGTTGACTCGATCAATGGATAGAAATGACTGTAAACGTGACCCCAGTCGGCCCCCGTAGATCCCTGTCCTGCTCCTACCTGACTGCAGCAGAGCGGGAACACCTGAGGAAGGAAGGAAGTGATTGAGACAGCAGGAAACCACCCTCCACGTTCAGTTCTGCTGCTCTGCTCTGCTCTGCTCTGCTCTCTCCCAACCCGACCCGACCTCCTGCTGTCTGTCTGTCTGTCTGTCAGGACTGGAACTGCTGCACGTGTAACTTCCTCAGACTCTAACCGCCCCTATAAGCACCACAGCTAACCACAGCTAGCATCATGGCCGATCCTTCATGTCCACAAACACTTAACTCTACTGTTAAACACCGACAACTCTGTAATAGGGAGCTAAAGCGGACGTTAGGCTTACTTACCTGTGGTACCGGGGCAGACATGACAGGCTTATGCTGCATTCAATGTTTCTCGGAAATAAGAACACTTCGATCAAGAGTACATCTTAGACCGAGCTGAAATGGCCGCCATCAAATTCGTATCTCAATTTGCTGTGAACAAACGATTTCCTTCAATGACGAAACAAAGAGATCATATTTTAAGATACAGAATGATTAAAAGGGGTTTGGCCACGTTTCGTTATTTATTGGAAATTACGAGTTCCCAGCTAAAATTGAATGCATCATTTTCATTTCTTATGATGCGTTTGTTTTACCTCGGAAATCCAACAGAGAATTCAGGAAATACACTGCACAAAAAAATAAAGGGAACACTAAAATAACGCATCCTAGATCTGAATGAATGAAATATTCTTATTAAATACTTTGTTCTTTACATAGTTGAATGTGCTGACAACAAAATCACACAGAAATTATCAATGGAAATCAAATTTATCAACCCATGGAGGTCTGGATTTGGAGTCACACTCATAATTAATTAGAAAAACAGATTACAGGTTGATCCAACTTTGATGTAATGTCCTTAAAACACGTCAGAATGAGGCTCAGTGGTGGGTGTGGCCTCCACGTGCCTTTAATCAAATCAAATCAAACTTTATTTATAAAGCGCTTTTCATACAAGAAGTTGCATCACAAAGTGCTTTACAGATTAAAATGACCCCACGTAAAACCACCTTCCCTTCCCTCCCTCACAGATTTAAAAGCATGGTCACAGTTATACCCCCCTCCCCCCAACCCATCTCCCATGCACACACACAGTTAAGAGAAAAAGTAAAAAAGGACATTGGGCCGAGTGTAGATGAACCATGCAAGGAAACGCCATCAGAGGAGCCATCTGCCCCGGCAGCTGTAGACTAACAGCAGCAGCCGAGGCACCGACACAGGGCAACCAGTGGAGGCAAGGCCAAGACCCCCACCTCCACCCAAGCTCCACCTGGAGAGCACCCAGGCAGCTACAGCCGACCACCGCTCCCGGGGCAGAGGGCTCCCACAGAGGAAACACTGGAACGGGGATTAAGATCAATTAAAGTATAAAAATAAACAGTAAATTAATGTGCTAAGATTAAATAGTAAAACTGATAAAAATATAATCATATAAAACATGCAGAGCAATTAAACAAACAGTAATAAATAATAATCAGTTAAAAGCTAGGCTAAAAAGGTGAGTCTTGAGCCTGCTCTTAAAAACATGAACGTTCTCTGCAGCCCTGAGGTTCTCTGGCAGCCTGTTCCAGAGGTGAGGGCCATAAAACTGGAAAGACGCCTCGCCATGCGTGTGTGTCCTGACTTTTGGGGTGACAAGGAGACGGCTGCCAGAGGAGCGCAGAGACCGCGAAGGTTTATATGGTAAAAGCAGTTCAGAGAGATAAGAAGGTCCAAGACCATTAAGACACGTAAAAACCATTAAAAGAACCTTAAAGTCGATCCTGAAATGTACGGGGAGCCAATGCAATGATTTTAAGACCGGTGTAATGTGCTCCCGCCTCCTGGTCTTCGTCAGGACACGTGCTGCTGAATTTTGTAGTAGTTATAAACCTGATATACTCTTTTTGGGAAGACCAGAAAGCAGGGCATTACAGTAATCAATTCTACTAGTGATAAAAGCATCAGTGTCTCCGTATTGGCCAGAGAGAGAATGGGGCGGACTCTGGCGATGTTCTTTAGTTGATAAAATCCTATTTTAGTGATATTTTTTATGTGAGGAATAAAAGCCTTTATGACCTCCCTACAACACCTGGGCATGATCCTGATGAGGTGGCGGATGGTCTCCTGAGGGATCTCCTCCCAGGCCTGGACTAAAGCATCCGCCAACTCCTGGGCAGTCTGTGGTTGGTGGATGGAGCGAGACATGATGTCCCAGATGTGCTCAGTTGGATTCAGGTCTGAGGAACGAGCAGGCCGGTCCATATCATCAATGCAGGAACTGCTGACTCACTCCAGCCACAGGAGGTCTAGGATTGTCTTGCATTAGGAGGAACCCAGGGCAAACCGCAGCAGCATATGGTCTCACAAGGGGTCTGTGAATCTCATCTGGGTACCTAATGGCAGTCAGGCTACCTCTGGTGATTACATGGACGGCTGTGCACCCCCCCCTCCCACACCATTACTGACCCACTGCCAAACCGGTCATGCTGGAGGATGTTGCAGGCAGCAGAACGTTCTCCACGGCATCTCCAGACTCTGTCATGTCTGTCACATGTGCTCAGTGTGAAACCTGCTTTCATCTATGAAGAGCACAGGGCGCCACTGGCCAATTTGCCAATCCTGGTGTTCCCTGGTGAACCCTCATACGACTCTCATGGAGTCTGTTTCTGACCGTTTGAGCAGATACATGAACATTTGTGGCCTGTTGGAGTTCATTCTGCAGGGCTCTAACAGTGCTCCACCTGTTCCTCCTTGCACAAAGGTGGAGGTAGCGGTCCTGCTGCTGGGTTGTTGCCCTCCTACGGCCTCCTCCACGTCTCCTGATGTACTGGCCTGTCTCCTGGTAGCACCTCCATGCTCTGGACACTACTCTGACAAACACAGCAGACCTTCTTACCACAGCTCACATTGATGTGCCATCCTGGATGAGCTGCACTACCTGAGCCACTTGTGTGGGTTATAGACTCCGCCTCATGCTACCACTAGAGTGAAAGCACCGCCAGCATTCAAAAGTGACCGAAACATCCACCGGAAAGCATAGGAACTAAGAAGTGGTCTGAGGTCACCACCTGCAGAACCACTCCTTTATTGGGGGTGTCTGGCTAATTAACTATTCCATTTGCACAACAGCAAATTAATTTGCTGTTGTGAAATTAATTATCAATCAGTGTTGCTTCCTAAGTGGACAGTTTGATTTCTCAGAAGTGTGACTGACTTGGAGTTACATTATGTTGGTTCTTTTATATTTTTGGAGCAGTGTTAATTACTCCTGATTTATATTATATTCTAGCTTTGAGATTATAAATTATGATTTTCATATTCAATGTTTTTGGCTAATCAAGCATTATAATCTTGACAATATTTAAATATTTGAATGTGATAGTTTATTAAGTAATCAGAGACTACATAAAAAATACTATATGTTACAATCTGTCATTGGTCTAAAACTTGACATGTTCAAAACTAATTGTAGAAAACCTGAAAGCTCGCGCTTTTTATATGGAAAATGTTTGAAATAAAATTTAAAAAATCCGGACTGAGGTTCATCAAAACATTTAATTTCAGAAAAATGTGAACTTTTTTTATATAAGCAGTTATTTGAAATAGATATTGTAGGTTGGTGGGTGGATGGATGGATGGATGGATAGATGGATGGATGGATGGATGGATAGATGGTGTTTTGGTTTTTGAAGAAACTTTTCTAAATTCTCAGCAGTTTATTACTCTACATAAAAACAGATATTTGACTTTCTGGTAACTACCAGGCAGCTTTTTAGAATAAAACTGAATATCTTGAAAAAAAGTACATGTATTTTGATAGAACAGTCATTTATATCATGTTATGTTTGCCGAACTATGAAGAATGAATGACCTCCCCATAGATTCCAATCTTTTTAGGCAAGGCAAGGTAATTTTATTTGTATAGCACACTTTCAACAAGGTAATTCAAGGTGCGTTACATGATTAAGGGGTAAAATAAAAATAGCAGTAAAACACAAAGCATATAAAGTAATACCCTTTCTTTGAAGTAAGACAAAGTTTTTAAGGAACACTGGAGCTGTTTTAGCATTAAGATATTTAAAGCCCCTACTGACAATTAGAACAGGGAAATTTAAATAGGAACCCAATTAGTTTCATCATTGGGGGTTGATACTTTACTTTTCACCATGACTGCATATGTTAATAATTTCAACACTTTTAAAGCCACATAGTTTTGAAGGAATTAGCAGTATGTGATTTCCTTTTCACCAGTTTCTCCTATAACCATCACATTTTCCTGTTAAGTTTTCGTTCCTCTTACATCACCATCAGACCTTCTGTCTGATGTGCCCTAGCATCGGTTCCTTCAGTGACCGTCTTGTCACCTGGTCCAGCCTCGACCTTCTGGTTCCTGGCAATCAGCATCAGCCTCTGCCTTGATGTGAGAGGAGACCCCGGGGACTGCATCAGCTGAGAAACAATGTGTGGTTTAGCTGTCCTCTGGCTGGTGCTCAAATGTCCTGCAGCAGCAAACGTACCACCATGGAAAGGTGCACATTTCTTTGATTAAACTGATGAGTTTTACCTGTTAGTGATGCACACCTAGGACAGAGAGTTGAGGAGACCAACGAGAGTAAGTTGAGTGTTGTGGAAGGAAACAATTGCAACCAAGCCAAAGGTTCTGACCCAGAGGAAAACCTTTAAGCCTTTATAAATAAACCTGAAATGAAAACCTGCCACTGGACTGAGCTGCTGGGGCAACCAGATGAGAAGCTGTTTTCCAGAGAAGTACATTGAGGTCCAGGTGAGCTAACCACGCCATTGTTTTCTCATGTCTACTTACGCTAGTCCCTATAGCCATTATTTCCTGGCATCTTCTCATACAAGAACTTAATTGTACTGTTTTAAATCTTTAGGCATTATTCTGCTTCCACTAGAGAACAACACCTGCAGAGTGGCTGATGTTAGGGTTGACTGTAAGTCCGTGTCCACATATTTGTCGGCCCAGTCGAACACCAGAGGAACACCTTCGTGAATGTAGCTGTTCACCATCTTGCTCATCTAGGTTCTGGTCAGGCCTGTTTGCTGGCCAACCAAGCACAGTACACCCATGGTCACTGAATCAGCTTTTGGTACCTTTGGCTGTGCAGCTGCCAAGTCCTACAAGAAAATAAAATCTCCATAAAACGTGTCAGTACAAGGAAGCATGTAGTGCTCCAAAATGTATTGACTGTTGATTACAGAAAAGACTGGAAACATCACAATAAAGGCTTGAAATATTGAATTCTGTGTCCACTGAATCTTTATGAGTTTAGCTTTCTAAAATAAATGACAAAAATATTGAACCGTTTCACTACAGTCTACTGTTTTGTACAGGCAGAGCTGCAGTGAAAGTGGATAGATCACAAGATCAAAATATATCCACGTGTTAGAAGGGCCCAGTCAAAGTTCAGCTCTAATTCCTATTAAGAATCTGTAGGAAGACTTGAACGTTGCAGTTCACAGAGATTCTCCATCTCCTATCTTACTGACCTTGAGCTGTTTTGCAAAGATGAAGAAAGTCTGTCAGTTTCTACATGGACTTGACAGATATATCCCCCAGAAGACCTACAGCAGTACCTACAGTAAAAGGTGTTTCTATGAATCCCATTGGATGAAAAATAAGTGCTAGAATTTAAATACAATAAACATGAAAAAATGAATTGCTATTAAAAGGGTTTTGAAATCCAAAAGCAAGAGGAAATAGTTATTATTATATAGGCAACATTCCTCAAGTCAGCTTTAACCTGTAGTTGGGAACAACCTGGAAAAGTATTGTTATGGTCCAAAGGTCACTAACTGAAGCTTATCACTATGGATGGGAACAAGGACACCGGTTCCACCGGTTCCACCTGTTCACCATGTTTATGTGCTTTCTGAAGGCGTTCTTTAACCCAGCGTTCTGGATCAGTGGTATGCAGTACATTTATGTTCCTGACCACCTTCATTTATTTCATCTCCATGTGGCAGTAGGTCAAGTTCTTGCTGTAAACAGAAGTAGAAAAATAGGAAGTAAAGAAACCAGAGCAAATCACAACATTATAAGGTAAAAGGTTGGTCCTCCAACAGTCTGGTCCTTATTGTGCCGTAAGTTCAATACGGTGACAGAATAATAAGGTACAGCTAATGAAACCCTTGGTTAAGTGATAATCTAATAAAAGCAGTAGCTTTGGCAGTTTGCTGCTCTAGAGGTCCCTGAACAAATCTCCAACTCCATTTGCAGAAATGCAGCCCCAAACGTTCAAGGAATCTCCATTATGCTTCTCTGTTATCTGCAGACATTCATTATTTTACTGCTCTCCAGCCCTTCGACGAACAAACTGCTTTCTGCTACAGCCTAATATTTCAGTTTATGACTCATCAGTCCAGAGCACTGCAACTGCAGGCTGCAACTGTTCCATGAAGACCACTTTTGGGCAGGCTTTATCTAGACAGTAGATGGGTGTACCTGGGTCCTACTGGTTTCTGCCAGTTCTGAGCTGATGGTACTGTTGGATATCTTCCGATTTCAAAGGATAATAAGCTTGATGTGTCTTTCATCTGCTGCACTAAGGTTCCTTGCCGACCACTGCGTGGTCCTCAATGTTGTCCGTTTTTGTGCTTCTTCAAAAGAGCTTGAACAGCACATCTTGAAACCGCAGTCTGCTTTGAAATCTTTGTCTGGGAGAGACCTTGCTGATGCAGTATAACTACCTTGTGTCTTGTTGCTGTGATCAATCTTGCCATGACATGAAAATATATTCCACAACCATACCTTGTTAGAAGAGTTTGGCTGTTCCTTGCCCAGTTTTGAGCCTCCTACACAGCTGTTTCTGTTTCAGGTAATGACGGCGTTTTAACCCATGTGTGACGTTGATCAAATCAAATCAAACTTTATTTATAAAGCGCTTTTCATACAAGAAGTTGCATCACAAAGTGCTTTACAGATTAAAATAACCCCACATAAAACCCTTCCCTCCCCCACAGATTTAAAAGCATGGTCACAGTTATACCCCCCAACCCATCTCCCATGCACACACACAGTTAAAAGAAAAAGTAAAAAAAGGACATTGGGCCGAGTGTAGATGAACCATGCAAGGAAACGCCATCAGAGGAACCATCTGCCCCGGCAGCGGTAGACTAACAGCAGCAGCCGAGGCACCGACACAGGGCACCCAGTGGATGATCATGTGGATGATGATCATTAGCACCTGTTTGGTATAATTGGTTGATCATACACCTGACTATAATTCTACAAAATCCCTGACTTTGTGCAATTGTACTTATAAGAACTGAAGGTTTGGCGCTATTTTAGCCGGGGACACCGGGGACATGTCCCCACCACTTTTCTAACCCTGATGCAGAATGTCCTACCAGTGCAGATCTAACATCCACTTGTGCTCCCAGCACAATTTCCACATAATCAGTGGGTGTTTCTCAATGTCAAGGCGCCTCGCCTACCAAGCCAATGCCTCGGTAGGCGAGGCGCCTTCCTTGCGAGGACACTGTCCTTCCTTGGTTGAAGAAAACTGTTAAATGGAACCGACTTACATCACGTGACCGCGGCTGCCCAGGGCCCGCCTTTTGCTCACGCGCTCCGTTTACGTCCCGCTCATTGTTATATTTTATACGTATAAGTTTCAATATAGATGTATAACGAGAGTTTTACTTTTTTAATTGTGTATATATTGGTAAAAACAAATGTGAAAGCGAGTTAGTACCTGCTAGCAACCGAAGCTGCAACTTCGAAAATACCGCAATGTATTCTGGGAACTTTTTGACCGAGGGAAGGCATCAAGGAACCTCCCATGTATCCTCGGTCAGTTAGCTTAAACGGCAGACAAACGGAGGACAGACGCCTCGTTAGCACATGAACATTGGAACACGCCGTGGCGGTCCCTGATCACATGTCTCCTAGGCAACCGGGGGGGACCAAGGTATCAAGGCGAGGTCCCTTGGCATTGAGAAACACCCAGTATCTGAACAGACTATTATTTTAATTACTCCATTGCACTTTCTTATACAGTCATGGTTTCTTTCTGCGCAGATGCTGCAGCATTATTTGCAGTGGATACATTAAGGTTTTAAAAGACTAGTCCGTATGCAAACACATTCAGGGCAGAGTCCTGCAGTGCCGCTTGTACCCGTTTCATAGGTCTGGCAGAAGTTTCTTTACTGCAGGTGAAAAAATATTAATGTAACACTTTTGTTTGTTTAAGCCTCCCAAAGAGAATGGTGTTGATAATTGTGTTTGTGGAGAGAGTATGCCAGAATATTACCACGTCAAGTGAGCCAACACTTGGAAATACGCGGTCAAGCCATCCGCTACTATGGCTCTTATAAACATTAGCGTCGCGCATACATGGTGCATTACATCTTAGCCAAATGTTTCTGCCAGTAGTTTAAAAAACTGTCAGACAGAAAATAACAGGTTTCCTGATTAAATGTAAATGATAGTAGAATCCGTTTTTTGTCTTTTATTGTACCCATCCCATTGCAGGACTCTGAACTGTTAAAGTTTCCACACACAGAACAGCAAGGCTTGTAAAGGGAACATATAGCCTATATAGCCAACATTGTTCTTTATAATGATGATTCTTGCAGCCCGACAGCCTAATGATGGTTTTCAGTGCCTTTTGAAAAACAAAACACATAAGCTTATGGCTTTCAACTTTTATTGATTGAATAAAGATACGATTTTCAACACCTGTTTATATACTGCAGTGCATGTTGTAATGAAACCTGAAACGGATGAATAATTATAGGCTATATCAATAATTAATAATTGTCCCCAGCAATTTTTAAACCACACTCAAGATTATGTTTATTGTCCCCAGCAGTTTTAAAAACAAACTGACGCCCTTGAGCATAGGGCAGATATGTAATAGTGTGGTAGGGGTATAAAGGTCATGACAGGACCATGAGAAAAGAACTGAACTATTATGGCTAGTTTGGGAGGGTTCCCTGGAGGAAGCCTCCTCTCTCCAACAACAACATGATTTCTGTCAGTCATATCTGACTGAAGATGTCTAGAAAATTTTACTTTAGACAGATGAAGCTAAACTAGACATTTGGCCAAATTGTACCACAGCACATTTGGTAAAAAACCAATTACAGCTTATCAGCACAAACTCATACCAGCCTGTAAAGTATGGTGGAGGATGGGTGATGATTCGGGCTCGTTTTGGAGCCACAGAACTCATAATTCCTCAGCATACCAAATGATTCTATAATCAAATGTGAGACTATCTGTTCTATACCTAAATAAAAGGCAAGAAACAAGAATATGGTGGAATTTTTCAAAGTCCATAGTTCAACATTTTTAAAAATCTGTGCAGAAAGTGATTCCTGCAAACCTTGATTAACTGAAGTTATTCCAATCATTACTCTTGAATTTTGCCTTGATTCCATCAACATGTTTAATTTGTGCCCTTACATTAAGAACTTTATTACACAGAAAACCTCTACTGTGGATGTGTAATCGATCCATCCATCCATCCATCCATCCATTTTCTTCCGCTTATCCGGGGTCGGGTCGCGGCGGCAGCAGCCTAAGCAAAGAGACCCAGACTTCCCTCTCCCCAGCCACTTGTTCCAGCTCCCCAGGAGGAACCCCAAGGCGCTCCCAGGCCAGCCGAGAAACATAGTCCCTCCAGCGTGTCCTGGGCCTTCCCCTGGGGTCCTCCCGGTGAGACGTGCCTGAAACACCTCACCAGGGAGGCATCCAGGAGGCATCCTGAACAGATGCCCAAGCCACCTCAACTGACTCCTCTCGATGTGGAGAAGCAGCGGCTCTACTCTGAGCCCCCTCCGGATGACTGAGCTTCTCACCCTATCTCTAAGGGAGAGCCCAGACACTCTGCGGAGGAAACTCATTTCAGCCGCTTGTATCCGTGATCTCGCTCTTTCGGTCACCACCCAGAGTTCGTGACCATAGATGAGGGTAGGAACGTAGATCAACCGGTAAATCGAGAGATTCGCCTTTCGGCTCAGCTCTCTCTTCACCACGACAGACCGGTAAAGCGCCCGCATAACTGCAGATGCCCCACCAATCTGTCTATCGATCTCCCGCTCCATTTTTCCCTCATTCATGAACAAGACCCCCAGATACTTAAACTCCTCCACTTGGGGAAGGACCCCATCCCCGACCCGGAGAAGGCACCCCACCCTTTTCCGGCTCAAGACCATAGCCTCGGATTTGGAGGTGCTGATTCTCATCCCAGCCGCTTCACACTCGGCTGCGAACCGCTCCAGCGAAAGCTGTAGATCACGTTCCGATGAAGTCAACAGGACCACGTCATCTGCAAAAAGCAGAGACCCGATCCTGAGGCCACCAAAACGGATCCCCTCAACGCCTTGGCTGCGCCTAGAGATCCCGTCCATAAAAGTTAGGAACAGGAACAGTGACAAAGGGCAACCTTGGCGGAGTCCAACTCTCACTGGAAACAAGCCCGACTTACTGCCGGCAATGCGAACCAAACTCTGGCACCGGTCGTACAGGGACCTAACAGCCCGTATCAAGGGGCCCGGTACCCCATACTCCCGGAGCACCCCCCACAGGGCCCCCCGAGGGACATGGTCGAACGCCTTCTCCAAGTCCACAAAACACATGTAGACCGGTTGGGCGAACTCCCACGCACCCTCCAGGACCCTGCTGAGGGTGTAGAGCTGGTCCAGTGTTCCACGGCCAGGACGAAAACCGCATTGTTCCTCCTGGATCCGAGGTTCGACTATCCGTCGGACCCTCCTCTCCAGAACCCCAGAATAGACCTTACCAGGGAGGCTCAGAAGTGTGATCCCCCTGTAGTTGGAACACACCCTGTGGTCCCCCTTTTTAAACAGGGGGACCACCACCCTGGTCTGCCAATCCAAGGGAACTGCCCCCGATGTCCACGCAATATTGCAGAGTCGTGTTAACCAACACAGCCCCACAACATCCAGAGCCTTGAGGAACTCTGGTCGAATCTCATCCACCCCCGGAGCCCTGCCACCGAGGAGCTTTTTAACGACCTCGGTGACCTCAGCACCAGAGATTGGAGAGACCGACCCCAAGTCCCCAAACCCTGCTTCCAGATTGGAAGGCGTGCTGGTGGGATTGAGGAGGTCTTCGAAGTATTTCATCCACCGACCCAAAACGTCCCGCGTCGAGGTCAGCAGCACACCATCCCCACTGTAAACAGTGTTGGTGGCAGACCGCTTCCCCCCCCCCCCCGAGACGCCGGATGGTGGACTAGAATCGCTTCGAAGCCGTACGGAAGACGTTTTCCATGGCCTCTCCAAACTCCTCCCACGCCCGAGTTTTTGCCTCAGCAACCATCCGAGCCGCATCCCGCTTGGCCTGTCGGTACCTATCAGCTGCTTCAGGGGTCCCACAAGCCAAAAAGACCCGGTAGGTCTCCTTCTTCAGCCTGACAGCATCCCTTACCGCCGGTGTCCACCAGCGGGTTCAGGGGTTGCCGCCGCAACAGGCACCGACCACCTTGCGGCCACAGCTTCGGTCAGCCGCCTCGGCAATGGAGGCGCGGAACATGGTCCACTCGGACTCAATGTCCCCCGCCTCCCCCGAGACGTGTTCAAAGTTCTGCAGGAGGTGTGAGTTAAAGCTCCTTCTGACAGGAGACTCTGCCAGATGTTCCCAGCAGACCCTCACAACACGTTTGGGCCTTCCAGGTCTGTCCGGCGTCCTCCCCCACCATCGGAGCCGAATCGCCACCAGGTAGTGGTCAGTGGACAGCTCAGCCCCTCTCTTCACCAGAGTGTCCAAAACATGCGGCCGCAGATCAGATGAGACGACAACCAAGTCGATCATTGAGCTGCGGCCTAAGGTGTCCTGGTGCCAAGTGCACATATGGACACCTTTATGCTTGAACATGGTGTTTGTTATGGACAATCCATGACGAGCACAGAAGTCCAATAACAAGACACCACTCGGGTTCAGATCAGGGGGGCCATTCCGCCCAACCACACCCCTCCAGGTCTCACTGTCATTGCCCACGTGAGCGTTGAAGTCCCCCAGCAGAACAAGGGAGTCCCCAGGAGGAGCACTCTCCAGCACCCCCTCCAAAGACTCCAAGAAGGGTGGATAATCTAATCTGCTGTTTGGCGCGTAAGCACAAACAACAGTCAGGACCCGTCTCCCCACCCGAAGGCGGAGGGAGGCTACCCTCTCGTTCACCGGGGTAAACCCCAACGTACAGGCGCCGAGATGGGGGGCAACAAGTATGCCCACCCCAGCTCGGCGCCTCTCAGCAGGGGCAACTCCAGAGTGGAAGAGAGTCCAACCCCTCTCGAGGAGACGGGTTCCAGAGCCAGAGCCGTGCGCCGAGGGGAGTCCGATGATGTCCAGTCGGAATCTCTCAACCTCGCACACCAGCTCCGGCTCCTTCTCCATGTGGAAGTGTAATCCAGATTTTTAACCTGCACCTTAGTTTATCTCTTTTTTTTCCCCAAACAGGCAGCAGCCATTCTCCAGAACATGTTAAGGCAAATTAGCAGATTAGCAGATCTCTGAAACTGGACTACCTCACATTTTTGTAGTGATGTCAACTTATTATTGACTAAGCTAAGTGTGTCAAAAACATTATGGAAAATTGAAATGTATCCACATGAGATCTCAGATCTGTTATCGTTATAATGTATAGATGCACTGTCTTTATTAAAATATTATTAATCAGAAAGTGTCAATGACATCAAACATTCTACAAAGGTCACAAGCATCTTCACTAATACATGTTCATTAAATACCAACAAATATAGAAAATATCTGTGAATCAGACTTTAGAGTAAAAAATATGTTGTCATTCACTTCATATAAAATACAACACATTTTTAAACAAAATAAGCAGAGGTCTTATCATGCATTTTTTTAGTATCATTTGTTTTCAACTTTCAGGTTTTTGTCATTTCCAAACAAAAATCCAGGATCGAATCCAAAACTTTCATCCGTTTTAAAAATAAGAGCTCAAGGCACCAATCATATCCATGCAGGAAAACTCGGACAAATTAAAAACTTCTGATGTTATTCAGATGAGAATACATTCACAGGTCAATATCTGCTAATGCTGAGTTCAAATATATAAACATTTTCTTTTTTAAACTTAAACAGCAATAAAAAAAAAGTGTTTTCCACAGGCGTAAACCAAAGACTGAGCTCTGAAGGTCAGGCTGACTTCAAAATGAATGCTGCATGGAAGTGGACGTGTCCCTGCTGGAGAGAAATAGAAGAAAGCCATTAAAAGTTTATCTTGGGATGGATTTTAAAAAGTGACTTCAGAATGTTTGATCAAACATTTCTTATCAGTGTGGGAGCTGGCTTCAGGAGAACCTGCTATTGTTTAAACTAGGGGATGGTCGGCCAGTGAGCTCTCAGCTGTGGTTAATGGTTATCCAGTGATAAGAGATTTTTACAGCCACAAAGCTACAGGAAGTTCTTTCAGTTCCGCATTTAAACCCCATCTGAACAACAGAGAACAAAGCTTTACACAAACACAGAGGACCCATAACTGATCAGGGATCAGTGGGTAAGATGGTCCACCTGAAGCAGTTTGGGCTAAAACACAGAACCGTCCATTCCCTATGAAGCACAGCAGACTGTAGAGATGAAATACATACAGTATAAGAACTGTTTGTCTGTGGAAAATTTTGAAATGAAAAATACACAAAGTGATTTATAATATCATAAACAGGAACATGCAGTCATCATGCTTGACCAGGTCTAATTTATGTGGGTAAAGGCCAATGATTATCCTTTCATAAAGTAGAAAATCTCATTGATCCAGGATAAAACATAAAAATAAACCAGAAAGTGGAACTTTAGTCTACAAAGCATTCATCTCATTTCAGATTTTCTTTCAGTAAGGACTAATCCATTTAAATTTGGACTGATTAGAATGTTTTTTTCATTCTCAGGACTAAATACTTAAAAGGTTCTTTGACAGAGCTGGTAATCTTGAAATGAACAGAAAAGGAAGAAAGTAAGGCTCTCCCCACAAAGCTTCTGTCCACAACCTTCTTCTGATATTTAATAAACTCACATAAAGGCATTTAGGCATGTGCTGTTGATGGGTACATCTGCAATCATATAAATGATTTTACATCAATGTTTTCACATTTCCATTATGTATTAGTGTTGTATTAAATCATACTAGTGTATTTAATTAATCAATCTCATTTATCAATAAATGTACTGATCTACTTATAAATCTGGTGTGAATTCTTTTCCTAATGAATGATCCATTATTTACCTCTTTTTCATGCCCGTCTGTCTGTGTGTCTGCAACATAACTCAAAACGTTTTGGACGGATTTTGATACATTTTTCAGGAGAAGTGGACCAGGAACAACTGATTTTGAGCCTGATCCAACATGAAGCGCCTATCCACCCACAGCCCAGCGGTGCCATCGTGGACTTCTCTCCCGTCTCAGAGAGCTAACAGACGGCTGAGCTCGCACAGCAGCCCCGCTACGGTTGGACCATATGCACAGCAAATTAATCTCACATTCACTGATCTCCCCTCTCCGCTGGTAGAGCAGAGCGACAGCACGGACACACTCCTTTTGTTATCTGAACTCTTTCAAAGGAACCAAAGGCAGAGGAATTTAAGTGCTTCCGTTCCATCGTTGTTGTCCAGCAACATAAACGGTCCCACCTTTGCAGCTTGACATGTCAGCCTCTCACCTATCCCGGGTCGAACACACTGGCAGCAGCAGCTCTGGCTCCGGCACCTCACCTCTTTCTCTCGAGAATATGGGTTATTGGCCCAAAGTGGTTTGAGTCAGCGTCAAGGATCGCAAGGCACAGTTAATCTTTCTCAGCACAGGTGATGGACAGTTCAGGCGCCTATCAGCAAGAATGAGAGGCTTGTTTCAGGAGAAGTCTCCAAGCATCTGAATCCAGAACAGACACACATCTCTCCAGGATGGTGGAAATGAGAAGCAGACAGGATTGGCACAAAAACTGACTTCTAAGGAGCTCCTAAAGATGGATCCTGTGTCTAAGTCTGGCATGTCTTTAACTCGACAGCAGCAAAATGCCTCTCTCCCACAGAAATCGATGTCGCATTATAGACATCAAACCAGGCAGTAGAAGACACGATACAGCATCAAATGAACCTACTGTCTAACTTAGTGAGCTAGGCAGATAGTCTGTCTTGAACACACACAACTCTGGCAACCTTCTCAACACAAGGGCTTTAAGTCTAAGTCTGTAGAGAAAGTCAAGGCTATGAAGGAGGGAAAGATGCTACGTCTAGGGGTCCCTCATGCTACGAACCCTTCTGTATCCTCATAATCGTTGCAGTACTGCAAGGTCATGGTTGAAAGGTTCAAAACGCCAACTGTGATTTGAAAATGTCAGAAAGATTAGCAAAGATTATTATGGAAGTTTGAGATGAAGGAAGAGAATAGATCTGAGGGGCGACACCCCTCCCCACCCAGTCAGCTGTGATGTGTGTCAAAAAAATCATTCAACCAACAGCAAATAATCAAGCCAATGTATCGTTTTCACTATGTATTACAGCGGATTTATAACAAATGTAACAAACGTAAAAATATAACAAAAGTAAATAACAGTTACTTTATTGTAAAGCTAGTCAGTTGAAGTAAAAAAGCCAAGAACTAAACGTTATTGCTCCAGGCTGCTCATCTGTAGTGATCCCACTCACAATCATGACCTCATACTTTTCTATCATTCAAATTAAAAGGCACATGCTAACTTCTAGGGCTGTCACCATGCTAACATATCAAACTCAACATTGTTATCTGTTATTGCAGAGCTGCTGCCTGAAAGAGTGACAATTTGGGCAACTGGGAGTGGGTCTGTTTGTATCGATTTTGAGACAAGTATCTTTGAATAACACATTTTTTTAAATATAGATTATATCAAGATATTGATTATTTTTATAACCCTGTACTAACTTATTCCTGTAACATTTCCAGGGACCTTTTTCTTATGGGGGCTTATCCAGGATTTTTACACAAAGGAGACTTGTGATGGTCAAACTCACGGCAACACTCCACTAAAGCCGGCGGAAACTTGATTTTCTTTAAACGAGGTTTTTGTATTTAACTAAAAGATTTGTATTTACCAAATTTATATTTTTATTTATTTCTCTGGAGTTTAGTTTTTAAACAAACCTAACTGTACTGTTGTTTTTTGTAGTTAGTGGTTATATTGTTTAATTATCCCTGTTGTGTCTTAGTAGTCTGATCAGTCATTATATATACACTTGTGTGACATTTCTCTGCTAGGTCAGCTGTGTTTTGTTTGTGCAGTCAGTTGGTTTGCTAAGTTCAGTCATTCTTTGTTTCTAATCTTTTATGAGCTCAGCATTCATTGTTTGGTAAATATAACTTTGTTGGGTTGAAACAAAAAAAAAATTCTAATAATTCCTGTGATGACTCCTGCTTGTCAACTCTGTCCATCACAAGACTGAATGTAAAGTTTCCTTCAGAGTTCGTGAAGAATGACAACAGTTATTCACTGCCTGAGCAAACTCTGTTCACTCAATAAGTCAGCTTTGTTGTTATTCTTCCACTCCACCAAAACGGCTTTTAAAGCTTTTTGTTCCAATCTATCTACTGTTACAGCTTCACATATAGCCACAGTACAGTTCGGCCCAGCCACTCGTACCAAGCCATAATAACTTTTGTAAATTTCCAGTTTCAAACCAGCTAAAAGTTATCAGAATATTATTCTTAGTTTAAAGTCCTTTTAATGAGAGAGGAGGGTTTTTCTGGCTGTATGAGACACATGAGGTTCATCTGTCATGTGATTTTAAAGTGACATTTAATTATCAATATATGGGCATCTTGTCTTTGTTCTAAAGAACATTTTATGTTTGAACTAAACCTGATCCTAAAGTAGTTTAAGCATCCTTCCATATGCATATATGCATATATTGATGTCTTCCCTTCACTGGTAGTTGCTCAGTGAGACAAACTACAACTCTAGGTCCTGTTAGGCAGGATGAGAATAGAGCGTCCCAGGCTTTAGTCAATGTCAGAGCAGATGTGAAACATCTCCCTGGAGGGTGGAAACATCCTGCAGCATTCACCATGAGGCTACACTACAAGACAACCAAAAATACATAGTTATGAAATAACCACCTCTGGTCAGAACTGAACCATTACTGACCATTAAATGTACATTTTAAAACTATTTTAATGACTGACAGGTATTACTCTCCAAAAGGTGTTTGCCATGTATAGCAATCCCAGAAGTCTATAAAGTGCCCGTTACACCCACATAACGAAGATATTCCTTGTGTTAACAGAACTATAATCCTTGCCATGCAATAAAGCAGCTGTCAGATAGTGAACTTTGACCTGCTCTGGGTGATCTAGGCCTCACCTGTCCACCTGTCATGTGGGCGACGTCTCCATAGCTGTGTGCGCCATCTCTACTTCACAGCCAACCACTGGGGAAACTGCAGTGTGAGGGCCGCTTTCCTTCGGGACCACCGTCTCCATGGCAACGGCCACCTGTCCCATCTGCGGGGACCCCGGTGTCCCGGCATCTGACCTCTGCCCGCGGCTCGCGCGGCTGCTGACGGGTCCTCCTCCGTCCCTGCGGAAGGAGTTCCTGATTCCGCTGGACACGCGGTTGGAGAGGCGCCTCACCGCCCCGCCGATGCCGCCCGCAGAGCCCTTCTTCTTCAGCAAGCCCACGTCATCCTCCAGCTCCACCGGGGGCACCTCGATGTTCCCGGAGTACCAGAACACCCACCAGATGAGGCTGAGGAAGATGACGATGGCGCCTGCGTAGATGAGCAAGTCGTAGAAAAACACGTTGACAAACACCCCGATGAGAAGCACGGTGAGTCCCACGATGTCAAAGGCTACAGCCAGCCAGAAGCTGCACACACAGCGGCCCAGAGCCCGATAATCGGCCTCCATGTTCGGCTGGCAGCGGCTGTAAGGTGAGACAGGTGAGACAAGCTGTCCTGCTCAGGGCGCTCACTCACTCACTCACACAGACACAGGAGGGGCGTAGAGCTCCAACAGGAGGAGGGGCCGATGATTCACCTGGCAGGTGACTGCCTTCCTCTACCTCCACCTCTACCTCTACCTCCACCTGTACCACAACCACAGGTAGCCCAGGCTTTACCACACCCATTAAACGGTTTCACATGCTCATCAAATCTTCAGTGTATTAAACACTCAGAAGTCTATAATCAGCAGTAGACATGGACACACCGTTTTCTATATTTTCTTACAAATAATGGGAAAAGGCTGTTGGTCATATGTTTTCCACAACTCTTACTTTAAAACCCTTAAATGACCAGAAGTCACCTAATCAGTAGAGTCTGCATGTGTGCTTCAATCCAAGTTCAACTCCAGCTGTTCTGGGGCCTCATTTATAAAACATGGCGTAGGAAAGCACACTACTACCCTATGTATGGCAACTGTACATACGCAAAAATGGAAGTGCGGCGCACAAAAACTTCCCGATTTATAAAACAGTGCGCACGCACGTCCTACGCCTGCTTCCGTTTATAAATCAGAATCAACTCTAAAGTTGGCGCACCTGGGGGAACGCCTTTCCCCGCCCACATGATGAGTATAAAAGGTCAGGTGGACGCCTCTGATAAATATTCATAATTTGATTTCCATGATGGCTCAAGAGAGAAGAAAAGCAAAAAAGCGTAACTTCACTGAGTGCGAGGTGGAGGTATTCTATTGGTCGACAGATCGCAAAAGATATTATTTGGTGGGCACAGCCGGGGCATCACAAATGCCAGAAAGGCAGAGGAGTGGCAACAGGTGGCGGAGGCTGTCAACGCCGTTTCATCGGAGCAACGGACTGTGCCCGAAATAAAAATAAAAGTGGTCCGACATCAAAGTGGACGCCAAAAAGCGGCTCGCTCTCCACAGGAGAAGTGCAACTGCCCCAGGAGGAGGACGGGGGATGCCCCAGCTCACCCCCATGGAAGAGAAGCTGGCAGGCATCATAGGAGAGTCCCTCCTGAGTGGTGTGGTGATGGAGGCGGAGGGGGACACGGACACGCCGGTGTCCTTACCTGAACCACACACGCCAGAGGCTCCGGATGATGCAGGTAATTTAGACATTTAGAATGAACGTGTAGACACAATTGATGTGACACCATTTTATTTACTGTGCAATATTATGTCTTTTTATACCTTCTGGATGTTCCAGCGGGGTCAGTGGTGCAGCTGAGGTTGGGAAGGTCGGTGACACAGCTCGTCGTAGCCGTGTCCTGACCGGAAGAGGTCCTGCAGGTGCAGAGGGACACGATTAGTGCCATCCATGAGGTCGCGAAAGAGCTGAGGGAGATAAAGTCTGCTCTCGTAGATATCAGAGTCACTGAAAACCCTTGCTAATAAAAATATTTATTTGTGCTGTACCTCATTTCCCTTTTTTATCATAAGCGTCGCATCACTTCAAGACGCTGGTGTAGAGCATCATCCTGTGGCTCTAACAAGGGACGCTGGGCCTCGATCTCCGGGACAATAATTGGCTCCGGTGGTGGCACGTTCTGGGTCAGGGCCATGTTGTGCAGCACAGCACATGCCCGAACAACCTTACACACCTTTGCAGGTGTGTAACACAGGCTCCCTCCTGTGGCATCAAGGCATCGCCACCTGCCCTTCAGCAGCCCGATGGCCCGCTCCACGACAGCCCGCGTCTGGCTGTGGCGCACATTATACAATTGTTCCTCTGCGCTCCGAGGGTTGAGGAAGGGAGTGAGCAGCCACGTTTGGAGGGGATATCCACTGTCCCCTGCAAGGTTAAGGAATGGGTCAGGCAATGTAGTGTGCAGAGATATTTCATTAACGAGCCTTACCTAAAAGCCAGCCATCCTGCAGAGCTCCAGCCTCAAGTCTGCGCCCCACACTGCTGTGTCTCAATATGAATGAGTCATGGAGACCCAGGCCAGCGAGCCACTACATCAGTGAGCAACATCTTTGCATCACATTATTTGCACGTTTAGAGAATGAAAATGCTTTCGGTTTATGAAAGCATATTCATTCTCACTTGGTGCCCTTATTGGAACATGGGTGTAGTAAATACTACCGATTACATTGGGGAAATCAGACATTGCTGCTAATTGCCTTTTTATGTTGGCCTGTTCACCCACAGTGTACGGGAATTTGATGTACCTGTGTGACAGACGAATCATGCCATCCTACACGTCCTGCATGATGTGGCTGAAGGTTGGCTGTGAGATTCCCAACCTGTCTGCCACCTCCCTCTGGAAGGTCCCGGTTGCCAGGAAACCGAGGGTGGTCAGTACTTGGAGAGGGACTGGGACGGCGTGGTTCCTCACCGTGCGCCTTTGCAGAGCCGGGCCTAAAAAATGAAGAAGCTCCAAAAGCAGGGCACCGGGATATCGGAACTGGCTCATGAGCCATTCATCATCATGGGCTAGTAAATCCTGATGGTCTCTAAAGACCCGCTCAGTCCGGAGACGTCCTTGCGCCATGTCCTCCAGCAGTGCCAGATGAGCCATTGTGCGTTTTTTTTGCATTGGTACGTGTACTTTTTATATTCAACCATCACTAAATCGCCCAAACAGCTACAGGTGATGGAAATATTCTGATTATATATATATAATATTCCACAAATGCCGTCACCTTAATTGTAATTATGACTAATTCATGACTTTATTTGTATGGGACCCTTTGGCAGCAGGCTGTCTGCTCTATATTTCAGCCGTTTGAGTTTATAATCACATGCAAGTTTCTAAAATAACCAAAACATATTTTAGTGGTTGAGGTTCCTATTGAAAATAAATACATCTCGGTTTATTTAGTAAATCCTGATTGTTTTTGTTTTGTATGTGTGTGAGCCACATGCACTCCCAGCGCCCGATATCAAACATGCCTCTTTATTCATTTTTTCAAACTACTTTAATATATAACAGTTTATGTGAACGGTAATGTGTGATTTTGCCCAAATATCTCCCATTTCTCTGGTTTCATTCTTCTGCCGTTGGTGTCGCAGTTTCCCGTTTTTCCCCATTTCCAGCGTAAGCCAGGGTCAGAGTTGCCGTAGATTTAGTGCACTTTCCCGGCAAGTTTGTTTTTTTATAAATACCAAAAGTTGACTATAATTGGCGTATGCCAGTTTTTGTACGTACGATGGCTTTATAAATGAGGCCCCAGGTCTCTACAGAGGACAACCGCTCAGCATCATAGAGACCCAGCAGACAGGTCAGGGAGGAGGTTCTGGTTCAGTCTAAAGCAGGGTTAGGTTCTACAGGGAGGAGGTTCTGATCCAGTGGGTTCGGTTCTACAGGGAGGAGGTTCTGATCCAGTGGGTTAGGTTCTACAACAACTTCTCCCAGAGCTCTGTTCAGTCCATGTGAACATAGAGAGAGGATGGAGCAGCATCAGACCTACCAGGACATGGACGTCCATCTGGACGACTGGACTGGAGAAGCATTAGTGAAACCGTCTACAAGATGAAACAGAGCAGACTGGACTTCTAGAGGAAGCTTACGTCCTTTAGTGTTTCCAGCTAGATCCTGTAGATCTTCTATAAGTCTGCTGTGGAGAGTTCAGTCTCTTCCACCACCATCTGCTGGGATATAACCTCATCAGAACCAGAGACTTAAGGCTGGTTCTGATTCCTTCTGCCCACACCCACAACCTTCTACAACAACTCTCAGAGGAAACCTTGACAGTTACAACATTTAACGTTCCTTTGGCATTAATAAAGTACTTTTCATTGATCTGAACTAAAACACTTGCAGCTGTAATTGTTGCCAAGGGACATTCTACAAAACATTAACTCAAGGACAGGAGAATACAGATGAATGTCACACCTTTCAGATTTTGTAAAAACATGTTAAAACCATGTATCATTTTTCTTCCATTTTACAATTATGAATCTCCTGTGGTCTGTCATAATAACAAATACATAGTTTGTGGCTGTAACATGACAAAATGAGGATACATAAATAAACTGAATTGAATTTGGGTACCCTTATGCGTCCACATCCTCCTCCAACATCACTATCCTCCATGCTGGTGGTAGAACACATGACCAGTGGGTCAGTCAGAGCCTGGCCACATCTTAGCTAAATGTTTCAGTCTGGTCAGTTTAAGACTTTTTGAAACTAAATCCGACTTCAATTGAGACCTTGTATCATTTATGAAAAACAGCTTGATAATTTACTGATTTATGAATTTATAGTTAACCTGCTGGATAGTTTAAGCAGAATAATTTCTGTTGGTGGTTTTCAGCTCCAGTATGTGACTCCCCTATTGCTACGTAACATCAACCCCTTCCAACCCCATGGTTGTATTTCTTGCAGAAATTGAACTGTTTTAATGTGGACAAAACACTGTTGGTTTTATTTTATAGATCTATGATTAAATATGTGCGGTCCCTTTTTTTGATTTCTAATTATGGGAACTTGTCACAACAAAACTAAAGCAGCATGAACAGAATTGTGTTAGAAGTCAGTAAAATCACTGACCAACAACAAATGTCCCTTTTGGGTATTTATGAGGGACAGGGTCTGCCCTGATGAACGTTCCCTTGGGATGGAGTTTGATCTCCTCCCCCCAGGTAGGAGATACAGGCTCCCTGTAAGTCTTCCTTTGTGCCTTTTGCTGTCAACATGCTGACAATCATAGAAATTCAATTGTTGGATTTCTTTCTTTTTTCACGTAAATGGTGTGTATGATTGCTGCAACTTAAAAAAAAATAATCTGTCCACCAAATTGAATGTTCTAGTGGGAGGAATGTGTGGGCCTGTTTGTCTGAATTGTCTTCATTTTTTGTTGGGTTGATAATTTGATGGAACATTTATTGTCTATCCATTATCTATACAGTCTATCCTCTGCAAGGTTGTGGGGGGCTGGTGCCCATCTCCATCAGTCATCAGGTGAGAGGCTGGGTACACCCTAGACAGGTCGCCAGTGCATCACAGGGCAACACAGAGGCACAACACAAGCACACACTCATACCGAAGGGCAATTTAGAGAGACCAATTAACCCAACTCATGTTTTTGGACTGTGGGAGGAAGCCGGAGTACCTGGAGAGAACCCACGCATGCACAGAGAACATGCACTCCATGCAGCAAGACCCCGGGCCGGAATTTGTACCCAGGACCTTCTTGCTGTAAGTCGATAGTGGTAGAACATTTATTGTTGGTGTTTATATTGTATCTTGTTTACACTGCATAGCAAATTTCACTCTGGGACAATAAAGTTGAGTTCCTGCAGCAAACATCCAAATGCGCATTGTTGATGGGCTTTGACCAACTGTCTTAAACCAAGCCTTAAAGAGCAACTTGTCCCCAAATCAAATTTTGTTAGCTGATAAAACTATAAATGTGTGTCTTAACAGTGCTGTCTACATGCCTGGTCATTGTTTTTGGCACTTCAGTAAAAATATAAATTTTCTACCAATAACTGTCAGTGCGGTGTCCTCTTCAGGTTAAAACTCTACACTGCGCTTGAATTTGAATCGGGCATTGCTATTCGCTCTGCAGTGATGGCTGACGTCTGCCACCCTGCCACTGTGGGATATAAAACAGGCCAAGTCTCGGCCATGCCTAGCGAGATGGATTTGGAATAGCAAGGAAGTGTTGATGCCGCCAAGCCAACTCCACCCGCCGTCCCATGGTCCGCCAAGCATTGCCTCCTTTTGGGGCTATTGGGGGTGCGCGGGCGGTGTCGGTTGGCGTCGTGCCGGTGGGGCGACACGGGAGATTCGGGCCCGGGCTGTTGCGCATTTTGCGGTGCGTGGCTGGTTTGGGAGGGTGGAGCGATGCGTGGGTGGGCTCATTCTTAAAAAAAAAAAAAAAAAAAAAAAACACCTCCTTTTGGCGCATTTTTTCAAATAGGAAATGTGGGTGGAGTTAAGATTCTGGTAGGGGTGAGTTGCTCTTTAACTATGCCTTCCTACAGTAAAGGAGCTAGTGCTTAATCATCTTACTAGAATTACATTTTTAGGACCTTAAGGTCTGTTTCAGGAGGAAAATGTTGAGATACATTTTGTTACAACTGAACACCTTAAAAAAAACCTGAAGAAAAATGGGGAAAAGCAAAGAATGAACAAACACTAATTTAAACCAAGAAAAAGTTTTTTTAAAAGCCACTTTTACACCTCTTGTTGGCTATTTTGGACCTTGTAAAAGGCTATCCTATAACCAGTAAGGTTGTATAACATACTGGAATGCAACCATAAGTGATTGATTGTGCCGGTCCCAAGTCCGGAAAAATGCAGAGGATTGTGTCAGGAAGGGCATCCAATGTAAAAACTAAGCCAAATCAAATATGCGAATCACAAACATGAACTCCATACCAGATCGATCCAGGCCCAGGTTAACAATGACCGCCACTGATGGTGTTGACCCACAAAGTGCCGGTGGAAATTGGACTATCCATCCATTTTCTATACCCGTCCATCCTAATGCAGGGTTGCGGGGGGTGCTGGTGCCTACCTCCAGCAGTCAAGGGGCGAGAGGTGGGGTACACCCTGGACAGGTCGCCAGTCCATCGCAGGGCAACACAGAGACATACAGGACAGACAACCATACACACACACACATTCATACCTAAGGGCAATTTAGAGACAAATTCACCTAACAGTCATGTTTTTGGACTGTGGGAGGAAGCCGGAGTACCCGGAGAGAACCCACGCATGCACAGGGAGAACATGCAAACTCCATGCAGAAAGACCCCAGGCCAGGATTTGAACCCAGGACCTTGTTGCTGCAAGGCAACAGTGCTACCAAATGCACCACTATAACAGCCCGAAATTGGAAATAAATCTAATTAGTCATACAATGAAGCTGTGGAAAAGGATGGTGGAAGCTAGGCTTCAGTCAGACGTGAGCATTTGTGAGCAGCAGTACGGTTTCATGTAAAGAAAGTACTATAGATGCAATTTTTGCTTTAAGGATGCTGATGGAGAAGTACAGAGGTCGGAGGGAGCTGCATTGTCTATGTATCCATCCATCCATCCATTTTCTTCAGCTTATCCGGGGTCGGGTCGCGGGGGCAGCAGCCTAAGCAAAGAGACCCAGACTTCCCTCAAGGATTGGTTCTAAGCCCCTTCTTGTTTAGTTTGGTGATGGACAGGGTGACAGATGAGGTAAGATTGGACTGGAGTCTCAATGGACTAGAATGCGGTGAGAGCAGGGTGGAGGTAGAGGAAAAGAAAGACAGATGGAAGTATGCACTAGAAAAGAGGAATGAAGATTAGTCACAGCAAGACAGAATACGGGTGTGTAAATGAGAGACAAATGGAACTGAAGTTACAGGGAGTGAAAGTAAAGAAGGTAGAGGACTTTAAGTACTTCGGGTCAATAGTCCAGAGCAACTCAAAGTGTGGAAAAGAGGTGAAGAAGCGAGTGCAAGCTGGTAGGAATGGGTGGAGAGAAGTGTTAGGTGTGACAAAAGGGTTTCAGCAAGAATGAAAGGAAAGGCGTAGAAGACGGTAGTGAGACCAGTGATTTATGGTTTAGCGACAGCACCAATGTGGAAAAGACAGGGGGTAGAGCTGGACGTTGCAGAACTCAAGATGTTCAGACTCTCTTTGGGAATGACGAGGATGGATTGGATCAAGAATGAGTACATCAGAGGGACAGCTCATGTCAAATGTTTTGAAGATGAGTCAGAGGCTGGACTGAGATGGTTTGGACATGTTCAGAGGAGAGACGACAATTATATCGGTAGATGGATGTGGAGGTTGCAATGAAAATCATGAAACAGCTGCCCTAGTCTTCCGCTTGCTGGTCCACAGTCACTGGGAGAGTCTGCAAATTATGTTCCTTTGAAAAAAAACCAAAATGATGCATGCTTTGATCTTTGATCCAGTAGGTGTAGCATGATGGTCAGACATATGGGGCAGAGAACATCTGAAGAATCTGTCTTCTGCTGTCATGTGAACCTGATGATGCAGATTAAGGGATGGAACCATTTATTGAGTAGGACAAAGTGCCTGTCTGCACCAAAGCAAAGCGCGCTAGAGAACACAACAGTTTCTTACTCCAGTTTCCTGTGGTGCTGGCATTATGACATGTTGGACAGCTTTATGAAAGCAGTTCCAGAAGAGAACATTTCTATCAGACAAGAAAACAGGACATTTCTGTGGCTCCAAACAACAGTTTTCTACAGGGCCAAGTAGGTTCTACAGCCACTCAGTGTTCAATAAGTCAGCCTTAACAGAACCACACTTAAACCATTTTACACAGAAAGATTAACCTCAGTTTTCTACATGATCCCTCTGGTGGACAACAGGCAGACATTAAAATATGGATGTGAAAAAAATTCCGTTACATTTAATGATCAGTCCTTTAGATCTGTACTGTAGCCATAAATGGACTAAATAATAATGTTATAGTAGATGCTAGTGTATTCTTTTTACACCTGTAAGCACCTGATATTAGTCCTATTCAATAAATTACAATATGCTTTCTGATGGGGCTAATCTATATAATGTGGTTAATTAGTGATGGCGGTATGAAAATAAACAAACTTTTCCATTTTATTCGGATTTACTGACTGTAAAAGAACTGCATGATATTCCATAAGTGCTCTGCATTTCTGACTAACTGCTGGCCGATGACGGCCAGTAGGGGGCAGTGTAGGGACGACACTTCATAAAGTCCGATTCAGCAGCAACGTTGACAAAAAACCCCTTTAGATGTCGTCTCCAGTGATGGCTGCATATAACAGGCTTAGAATGAGTGAAGGAGTATTGAGACGTGGTTCCATGCTGAGAGCCAGCAGCTTCACTGTGGACGGAGACGGACAGCAGGCTGGAGGACGGAGCGCTGACAAACACACTTTGTTTTCCCAATTCATGTTTTATTGGAACAGTTGGATGCTTTAACAACATTTGATCAACGCTCGGGCACACAACCAGAACGCCTGATGAGAAACCAAAACTGGGTAAAAGGAACGCGAGACATACACCCCAGATACACTTCTGCTTTCAAATGGTCAAGTTCTTTCAAAGAATTTCATTTGCATTTGAAAATCATTCACAAAATCCTGGTCCGCGTGCGTTTATGCATAAAAGTTCTGCCATCTGAGAGTCATCTATGACAGCAAGAAAAATAAAAAGTCAAAGGAAAAAAACTCATGTAATGTAATTGGAATGGGAAAGTTGGAAAGAGGGGCATAACAGAGCTCTCAATATGAGAAAGCTGACTCCTGTGGTAATCATTCGTTGTCTTTTGCTTAAAAACAGGTTGCTTTTTCACAAGTTGATTTTTCCAAAGCTGATCATCACGCACAGAGGGGGCGTGTCAGGGAGGTGCTTTCACCGCTGAACACAGAAGAGGCAGTTTGTGACCGAATTCTGCCAGATCGTTCTCACCAAGACTCCAGACAGCGGCGGCCTCTTCAGTCTCGCTCAGCCACCAGCTTCAGAACCTTACCGATGGCGATGGTTTTACCTGAACAGGTCACACAAACCAAACAAGATGAAATGGTTCCAGCATCGTGTCTGTGCTTCCAGTTTTACTGTCTATCATCAATTTTTATATTATTCCTAATATTCATGGCTGCTAAACTTTAACATCAGTAAAGATAGTAATGTCTGTTTTCACAATGACAAACCTGACTGTCTGTTATTGTGATGGATTGACTTAATATTTATAAAGAGGAAGGAAAACTACACAGTTGTCCAGCCTCAGTAGAGATCAGATCCAAGTCTTTTAGAAAAACTATCTGCTTTGTACATCTAAAGGCAGAAAGTCCAACTCATTCCTAATAAATACATTTTCAAGTCTTGACACAGATTCTCAGATTCAGGTCTGGACCTTGACTAGGCCATTCCAACATGTGAATCTGCTTTGATCTGAACCACCCTTCCAGCTCCTCCATGATCTGACACCAAATGACGCACCGCTAGACTGTTTTCAGAGTATCAGAGTAGTGACTTCAGTTGACTTAGTGTTGCTCCACTACATACATTGCCAACAGAATAAATACATTGTGGTTCCAATGCAAAATAAGAATGTTCAAGCTAGATGAATTAATGGTGCTTTTTCAGACTAAATGTGGCCTCCACCCAGCACCAGGTGGATGTGGCTTACCTTCATCCCGTAAGGTAAACCGTCCCATCTGAGGAAAGTCTTTAAAGGTCTCGAGGCAGATGGTTCCTGCTGTGCGCAGACGAGCGATGCAGACCTGGTCCTGTTTGACAAACCGGGGCCGCGTCTTACTTTTCTCCCCCGTCTTCTTGTCCACTAGACAGATTAAGGCCTGCACATGACACAGATGTTAGCCCACAGGTCAGGTTCTGATACCTGGAGCATATTGATCCAACTCTCAATCTCACCGTGATTTGCACTTCTTCAATGCATGTGTGAATATGAAGCACTGCGTTGTAACCTGGACAGATGATGGATTTGTGTTCAATGATGACAATCTGTGGAGAAAACAAGTGATCAGTACAGACCTCATCTCACACTAGCTCATATCATCTGTGGTGAAAAACTCACCTGGGCGTCGAAGGTGCGCCCTGAATGACAGAGACTGTCATAGTTACAGAGAATGAAGCCAGGCAGGATCTCCTCCTCCTCGATCCCCTTCAGTCGCAGCTTCAGGTTCTCCCCTGGTCCAGCATCATCCGTCTCCACATCATCTGATAGCAGACTCAATACCTCCACCACATGCTGCATGAAGAACCAGAGCATATACACACAGGGACTGAAACAGTGGCCTGAGTGGTAGAAGAAGAATCATTCACTCCTGGTCTAACTCCTGACACATCAGAAATCAACCTCTCTGACAGTTCTGACCTTAAAACTGAGGATGGTAGCAGAAAAACAAGAAGAACTTTTTAAAGAAAGAAGCAGGGAGAGTAGAAGGTGTTCCTCTGGATGAGCTGTGTGGACGGAGAGGATAGTGACCTGATTTACCTCCAGCGTGAAGAACTTTGAATTCACAACTAAGGGAGGACGCCATTTTTCTTTCAACAACACTCTGAGATGGAACAAAGTCAATGAAAGAGATGCAGAGTCAGCAGGAGACATTACATTCTCTCTGCTTGTTCTCTTCATAGAAGGTATGCCTGGCCTAGCATGAGGCTTAGCTATGACACCTTCCAGGTCAGCTAATGCTGCCAATAACTTCATGTTCTCTCTTTATAGAGGACACACTTGGCCCCGCCTCTGTCCCAGACAAAGCTGGAGTTTGGAGCTGTTCTGGTTTTATTCTTCCAGGGTTTCAGTCTCTCTTAGCCAGTCTGCTGGATTTGGCCTCATATCTCAGAGTGAGAGTCCATGTTCCTCAGGAAGCAGACTGATGTTAACAGTAAATCATTTTGCTTTAAAGTAGTAACAGCAACTGCTCCAGCACAAAGTGTGACGTCGCCTCTGCTCCCAATCTGAATTAGTGTTACTCGTGGAGAAACTTGATTTGAACTCTTACAGGCTGCTCAGAGCTCACGACTGTGATGGGTGGACCTTTAGCTGCTTGGATACTCACCCTGTTGGGCATCATGACTAGCTGTTGTGCTTTACTGATGGAGCCAGACTCCAGCTTGCCGAGAACCACGGTCCCCATGTCCTAATGAGACAGAGGGATAAGAGAGCATTAGTGTTTGAATCCATGAAAAGCAGAAAATGTTTCTGCTGCTCTACAACTCGTTCATTCAGGAAACCTAAACAGACTTTCTGTGCAGAAAACATAGAAGAAAACAAAAGAAAGGCCAAGCAATTAAACTAATATAACAAGCAGCTCAGTCATTAGATAAGATGAAAATCAGGGTAGCCCCAGGTTTTAAGTAGTGAAATCTAATACCTTTTTAATGCCTATTCAGGAAAATGTAATGCTGGGTTTGTAGCCAGAAATATGCATATTTACACGTACAACAGAACACATTTTTTTCTTTTCTTTATTTTATTGGTTAAAATAAAATCCATTACAATTTAAAATCATTTAAATTCTGTATTAGAGCCTTTGCAATAAATAACGCAAGTCCAAGTTTGGTAATGTAGGCAGTCTTGTTTTTACCACACGTCAATGCAGATGAAATTTTAGAATCTGTTAACATGCTTTTGAATATCTTCATTAGACGTGGAGGATTGGTGATCAGAAACTGTTTTTAAAACCTAAATAACTTCTGACCGTACTGTTGGCGTCAATTCACAGGTCCCCTGCTGCAAGTTTCTGGTTGTACTTAAAAGTCCGTTGCTAGTCTTAGCAGTCGCTGTGGTAGTGGTGACAGAACACAATACCGTTGCTTGAGAAATTGCTGGTGATTGCCTCCCACAGTAATGTGCAATTTGTGCATGAAGTTGGCTACAATTTAAGCTAGTAACATGTTTTCTGCTTCGCATGTGGGACTCCAATGCAGTCAGTCCCATGATTGTCCCCAGCTTACACGTTTACAGCAGATCTGAAAAAAGCATCCTGACTGTTACCAGGCATCGGGCTGACCCACTCATATTTGGCGTTGTGCAGCCACTGCAGATTATTTTAACACTTACCCATTGGGTTGCTGCTGGAGTACTACGTGTTGTAGTGATTAGAGGAAACATTTCCCACCGTGTGTGCCAAAGTGTTGCCAACTGTCTCTGACAAAGTAGCTAAGGTGGACCCAGGAAGTCGCCAGATGATGTCACACACTAATTTACATACTGATGACATCGTCACGTCAACGTGATGACAGCATCACTCACTCGGAGGTCTTCAACTTTTTCTCGAAAACAACCAATACGAATAAAACTGGTTCACAATAAAAACTGTGTGCAAAACCAGTGAGCTCAGACATGTCAAAATAAAAGAAGCCATAGAACAGAAAACCTCATAAGGTCGAGGAAAGATGGCAGAAACTATGAGAAGAAGAAAGAACTAGTAGGTGGCTCATATATTCAAAGTTGGTATAATGAGGAAAACTGAACGAAACAGAAAGGAGGAAATCGTAATATCTAAATTAGGATTTGGTCATACAGGGTTTAACAATAAATGATTTAAACAGGGAAACATGCTACAGGGAAATGTGACTTTGTCTTTAAGAAGAGACTGTGGAACATGTTCTAATATTTGACCTAAAGTATAGCCTATTGAGAGAGAGCTGGTACAAAATTTACAAGATATCAAAATGTAATTCGACATCAAAGACTTTTAAACAAAATTTCTAGTTCTGAATTTTTCTTTTGCTGAGATATCTCAAGATGACAAAATAGAAAGAATATAGTTTGTTTTTCAGTACTTTGTAAAAATAAGTAGGGCATATTTAGTATGCTTTGAACCTTGCTTGCCAACCACCATCAAACAGAAGTTCGTGGCTCTTGGTATTATTTTCGTTGTTTTTTGTTAAAAGATTTAAATGTCCTACGTTATTGAACTCACCATGTGTTTCGAACATTCCTTGAATGCACCACAGGTGTAGTACAGACAAGCTTCTGCCTGATGTTCATGTGTAGCTCATAAAAGAAAGATTGGTCTTATATAGTTGCAGATTTCACAAAACAACTTTTATTTGTAAGCGGGTGAAATGAAGCGAGTAAGGTTTCTGATTGGTCAGATGTACTGCGATAATACTGCATGCACATGTGCAGATCATTACCATTCTGAGCATCTGGATGCAGAACAAGCCAGGTCTCTAATCTGTAGAGAATATCGGCGACAAAGTTTCACAGGAAGTAGCTAAGGGTGGTCAGAAATGTCGCTAGATTTGTCGCTAGGCGCTTTTTGGAAAAAATTAATTTAAAAAAGCCGTTAAGGGGGTCTGAAAAGTCGTTAGAAATAGCAACAAAGTCGCCAAATTGCATGTGCAGTTCTGGATTGGGGCTATTGTATATTGTGGCTGGAAACCATAGCAACAAGTACATAGTCGAAATGTGCTTTTTTAACACATCAAGACCCCACATCTACAATGAAAATACATAGTATATTGATTTACATAAAGCATATAGAAATCTCTTTCTACCCCGATTTACAGTCAGTGTTGACCCAACAGACCATTTGCTCATTTCACAGAAAATATTGTTAACTGGATGTTTCTATGGAGACAATCAAGTCTGCTGTTTTATTATGACGACACACATTTAGAAACCAGACATTCTTACCTTGTATTTGTCTACAATGGGCAATCTGACGGGGCCATCACTTGATCTGTTGAAGTGTGGCAAACTATCCAAGTGTGGAATGAAGGGCAAACCGCTAGAAGGTCACATGAAGGTCAAGTTAGCAGATGATCTGCTTCTGTTCTGACAGCTGGAAGGAAACTAAAGCACTTACATATACCAGGGGCACATGTCTGTCGACTCCTTCAGGTTGGCTCCCGTCAGCCCAGAACACGGCATGAAGTGAATGTCTTTTTTCGGGTTGAAGCCCACTTTCTTCAGAAATGGCACTAGTTTCTCTTTACACTCTTCATACCTAGCAGAGCAGGAAACAAAACAGACAGTGAGTTAAAGAGCTGAGTTAGTGAGTGAGGAGTAAAAACAGTTAAACTCTGATACCCAGCTCACCCCGACAGGTGGGCTGCTGTCCCAAATTCTTTTGAATCACAAAATAAACAAATGAGCATTTTAAAAATGTCTTTGGTCACACAGTCAGCTGATGGAAGCATTTAACTCTAACAGATATGTGCAACTGTAGGGTGAAGCTTCAAAGTCAGCTTTACTGTCATTTATGTTTGAGCAACATTCCACACATACATTACTGAAATGACTGTCTTCTTCTACTCACAGTGTAACAACTACAGTAACAACACAAAGAATAACTAAAAAAGTACTAAGAGAGCGCAGACCTCCGCCAAGCCAAGGCAGCTCACCCCACCCCACCCAGTGATCTGGATCACCCACACAAGCCAATCATGGAGTGACAGTAACATGTTATAGCTGTCGAATTATTCCACACCAGCAGCACTGAGTCCACAGCAACAGTCATACAGACTTGATGATGATGATATAGTGATCTCTGGATCTTAGAGAAGCAGAGAGAAGTCTGGGAATCGAACCCAGGACTGCAGGCCGGTCACAACACTTCTTCCTCTGGAGCCATTAGCTGCTGTTAGTTAAGCAACAAACACGAAACTAAACAGGAATGCTGAGGTTTCCAAAACATCACCATTATTATTATTATTATCATCATTAATAAAGAACAATTCACTCCCAAATCAACTTGTTTTTGCTGATAACCTGTACAACGAGTGTCTAATAGTGCTGTCTACATGTCTGATCATTATTTTAGAAAGTTTTCTGCCTAAAACTGTCAGTGTGGCACCCTCTTCAGGTTAAAACTCTACACAGCACTTAAATCGAGGATTGCAGTTGGCTCTGTGGTGATGGCTGAAGTCAGCCATCCTGCTGGTGTGGGGTAGAAAACAAGGCGGGTCTCCACCCACACCTCCTCCACCTCAGAAAGATAGCTCTGAGACAAAGGTGCTCACCTTGCTCTCCATCTTTCTCACTGTCTGTGACCTAGAAATTATTACAAAAAATTATCATATTGTCATTTTGAGACCTTTTTCAGCTAATGTAATAATCCGTGCCCTTTCAATAAAATATGAATCACTTGGCACAGATAAGAAAACCAGGGAAAACTACCAGTTAGGAGTTTAGTAAACAAAAAGTGGAATCCAACAACACTCAGTTTGAATAAAACAACATCCTAATTGACTCTGCTACTGTGGATATATGGATCATATTTGCCCATTTTTCATCCAGTCTCTGGTAGAAAGAGGGAGACACATGAGGAAAAACAAGTGTAAATGGATATTATCGTAGCTGGAAAAACTGAGCTCATTTAAATGTATCCTCTGACTGACAGTTATTGTGACAGTCCTAGGCAGAAAGACACTACAGATTTTAAATCTCAAAGCTCTACCACAGTAGAACGACTAGCAGCAGTTTCACACACCTTTAATGCAACAGCTGCACACTACAGAGTAAACACACTGGAACATACTGCCTTAAGTAATCTATCCTCTAGTCAATGATCTGATGAGATCATCTTTATGCACTGATGAAGCTTTTCTTGAAAACGTAATCTCATTCCTACTTTTAACTCTTTGCATATTTTACTTTTTATTGTAACATTTTATTAGATTTCCGGTATACTGGCAATTAGTGGGAATAAGTCATTTTAAATGCTCATCTACCTCACACCAGGACCACCTTAGTGGGCCATGCACTTTAAGCCAACACTCAGTCTGTAGTGAAGCATCCCAATTTCCCAATAACAATTTGGAGTCAAAGAACAAAATGCAATTATGTATCCTCATTAGTAGGTTGCTGGGGAAACACTGTCATTAGGTTTCCACATGAGCAGACTGGTACCATGTGTAACACCCACTAATCCTTTCAGAAAGACCAATTTGCACACTTGCTTTTGGATGTCAGGAGGAAGACGGAGTACCCAGAGAAACTCCCTGCAGGAAGCATAGGCCAGGATTAGAATAAAGTACCTTTTCATAAGGCAACAGTGCTCACAGCATCCTGTCAGTCAGACCTGTTCAATGTACCTGTGTACGTGATGATAAACTGTGGACCTTGACACATCTAAACAGGAAAACATTGAGACTAATAGAATTATCCTGGTGATCCATTCATTCCGTCTGTTATCAGTGGTAAAGCTTCCCACATCTTCAGTGTACCCACCTCTCCAGACTCCAGTTGACTGTAGGGTCATCCATCTTATTGACCAGAACTATCAGGTGCTTGACCCCGGCTGTTTTAGCCAGCATGGCGTGCTCCCGTGTCTGTCCACCCTTCTCAAAACCTGTTTCAAACTCACCTTTTCTGGCAGAGATCACCTGTAGAACAGTTGGTAGAGCTGTTAGCTGAAGCTCCACCCACAAAGTACTCAGTGTTTAAAAAGGACCAATAATTAACATAAACTAGCAGTACAGTCTGGATTCTATTGAACCAGGGGTGTGGTTCTATTGAAGCACACTCCTGGTTCAGGTTTGACTTCAATGATGGTTTGTTACTCACCAGAACAGCCAGGTCAGCTTGTGAGGCGCCGCCAATCATGTTGGGCACAAAGCTTTTGTGGCCTGGAGCATCTAAGATAGTAAAGTGCTTTTTGTCTGTCTCAAAGTACGCTCGGCCCACCTCCACCGTCTTCCCCTTGTCCCTCTCCTCTTGGTTGGTGTCCAAAGCCCAGGACAGATACCTGAAGACAGACAATCACAGGAGGATTAGCTCTTTACACAACACCTTCCTTCACCATGGCCTCCATTCACATTGGCCTTGATAAAACCACACAAAGCGCTAAACCAAACAAACACTCTTGTTATTTAGTTTGCAGGGAATATTTCTGATGAGGGTTAGCAGCCACTAACCAGGTTTCTCTGTTCTTCTCCTTGGCTTCTCTCTCGTACTTCTCTAAGGTCCTCTTGTCCACCATGCCTGTTAAATACCTGGCAGAGAGGAGGAGGAGTCACAGCCAATTCCTGACCCTCCGACTACAACAACTCACCTGGAATACACAAGACTACTTACATGATTTGTCCTCCAATCGTGGACTTTCCAGCATCTGGGAAACGACACAAAAAATAAAACTTTATAGACTCCTAAATCAGATCAGGAGCTAATTTTCCTAAAAGTTAATTCAACCAGAGATCCACATGAGACCATCCAGCCTTCCTTCATGCCAGGTCTCATTCCAGACAGGCAGCAGGCAACAGAGCGGCTCTGTTCCACACCGCCATTAGACACGGACCACTTACCATTCACCAATATCCCAAAAGAAAGTTCTCCATTATCATTTTCTATAACTCCGTTGCTACAATTTAAAGTTCTAATAATGAGGTTCTGTAGAAAGTGTCAACCCCTCCTTTCCATTAACCCTTAAGCCTAGTTTATACTTCTCCATCTGCGGAGTTGCAGATATACGCAGCGCCATCATCTGTTGACACAAGAGCTCCCCATCGCTCACGCAAGGACAGACAGAGTAGAGCCCCATTTTTTTAACTATCTGTCGAATGAGAGTGCATGTCTGTGATTGGTCAGCCCCAGATCATTTCACCAGAACGACGCTCTATAGTCTATGTATTAAGCAGTCAATGCAGCCTTTGGCCACTAGATGCTTTATATAGCAAGGCCAGTTTATCTAATCTGGTCTTTTGGTGATGTTGAACACCAGGAGGTGGAGAGATCAACAAAACAGACGCTGAGTTTGTTTGTTTCCATGAGTTTTTAGAGGATTCTATGAGCTGCACTTCTAGTAAAAAGCTTTCTAGCTCAATCTAAACTCACTCTCTGTCGGCCATTGCTCCTTGAGTTAAAACGCGTTTACAAGCTGAACGAAAGTAGTTGTCGTCGAGCAGAGACGTGACTTCAATGGTAGGGAGACCCACCAGAAAAGATCTGCGCCCCCTGGTGTCCTGGAGGAGAATCGCTTCACAACACTGGCACCAATGGAGAAGTATAAAAGGAAAACGTCTCCGTCAATACATATGGGAACAAGTATAAACTAGGCTTAACTCTAAAAAGGGTTAGGATTTTACTTCATTATCATACAATCTCATAAGTACCTCTGCCTAGTTAGCAATGACAGACAGGTACGTCTGAAAAATAGAATTATGGAGAAGTTCACGCTAAAACTTGATCATTTCAGAAAGTTAAACTCGTGATTTAGTATCATCACACAGTGGAATATTTCAAGACTTCTGTTGTCATTTTGATCATTCTGGCTTATAGAAAATTAAAACCCAATATTGAGTGTCAGAACATTAGAACATTCCATCAGATCAATAAAAAGGATGTTTGCAACAGAAATGTCAGGATTCTGAAAACCATGTTCATTTCTATGCTCCCAACACCTGGTCTGGGGTCCTTTTGCTTAAGTGACTGCATCAATGCAGCGTAGCATGGAGGAGACCAGGCTGAGGTTTTGGAAGCCCAGGTTGCTCTGATACAGGCCTTCAGCTCACCTTCCTCTGGACAATCCTCCATAGATTCTCTGAGGTTCTGGTCAGGCCCGTTTGCTGATCAATCAAGCACAGTACCACCCTTATCACTGGACCAGCACTGTGGATCGGTACCAAGTCCTGCTGATCAGCATGAAGAGCTCTAAAATGTCCTGGTAAACTGAGGACTACAGAAAACCCAGTGGACCAGATCCAGCAGATGACCTGATGACCCAGATCATTACTGATGGTGGAAACTTCACTCTGAAGCTCCAGCATCATGGGTTCTGGTCCTCTCCACTCCTCCAGACTCTGAGACCTGGATTTCCAAATGAAACATTACTTCTACCAAAGGAGAGGACTTTGAACCACTGAGCAACAGCCTGGTTCTGGTTGTCCTCAGCCCAGGTAGGACGCCTGTAGCCCAGGTGTAGGATTCATTCCTGCTTGGTGGATCTAGATGTTCTGACCTCAGCCTCATGCAACTCGTTGTGAAGCCCCCCCCCAAACTTTTGAATGGATTTTGCAGGACAATCCTCTCAAGGCTGCTGTTGTTCCCACTGTTGGTGCATCTTTTCCTACAACATCTTTTCCTACAACACTTTTTCCTTCCACTCAACTTTCCATGGATATGCTTCAATGCAATCTGAAAAGCCAGATCCTTAAACGATGACATTTTCGATGACAGGTGTCTGTCTGTTGGACAACTTGGGATTTATGGAGTAGAACATATTTACTTGTTTTTTAATCATATAAATATTTTACCAGAGACAATGCATTTAGGGTTTATATTTTCTGTAAGTCAGAATCATCAAAATGATAAGAAATAAAGGCTTGAAATATTTCACTATGTGTGATGAATCAAGATATGGGTTTCACTTTCTGAAATGGACCAAAATATTGAACTTTGATCATTTTCTCATTTTTTAGCTTTAGCTGTAATTACAGGTTGATGTTTGATAGCAAATGGAGCTAATTACCCCTTCATTGTGCACAAACAACACAACCATACTTACATCTTAGTTTTGTTTAATACTACAGAACGTCATTTGAGCTTCAGGTTGTTTGAAATCTACTTTTTCTAAGTCGAAGCAGTTTAAGTTTGTGAGGCTCTCCTAGTTTAAATAGACAAGAAGAAACCAGATAGAGCTCCACAACACCAGGAAATGATGCGATGATATAGGTCACAAGAACATCTGACTTCCAAACAGAAAGTCCTGCTGTTGTGGATTAACAGCCAACAGACTCTATAATCAGTCTCAGCTTCCTTGGATGCTGTGATAATAAATTGATGATATAATATACTACCCTCTTTAATTGAACCATGCAGGATATGACCTATATTATCTTCTAGAGCTAACAGTCAGTGTACTAACAGATCAGCACTGACCTACGTGTCCGATGAACACAACGTTGATGTGTTCCTTCTTGGGGGCATCTGGCTGCACAGCTGGAACCTTTGGCACTAACACCTCCTCCTCCTCCTCCTCCATCATTTCAGGAGCTGCGTTGTCCTCTGGTCCCCGGTCCCCGCCTCCCGGCTCCTCCTCGGTTGGTTCTTCATCTTTCTGGTCCCATGGCGCCTCTGCAGTCATCTCTGTGTCCCCGTTCTCCACAGGAACTTTACAAGCACAGAAGATCAGTGAGTCAGGTGTTAAATACTAGCTAATAGTGACTCATTTTTTAACAAAGAACATCAACATGGACCTGGTCTGGACCACATTACCCTTCAAACAAGAACCTGTTCAGTGACTCAACTTAAAGAGACAGCCACCTCTGAAACACATCCCAGACTGAGTAGAAACTATGACGGAAGCAAAAAGATCACAGACTGAACTCAATGACAGATCTCTAACTCATTTTAGTCAATATTTTATTTACACATTCATTAGTTCAGACTCATCAGATTTAGACTGAAATCTAAGGAGTCTGAGACGCAGGATGAGAAATGGTTGCTGTAAGTATTGTTCTCCAGATTTACAAACTATTCTATTTTGCATATACCAATTTGCCATACCTGAAGCCTAACTATCAGAACAGAAAAACTGATAGATCAGCAGAAAACCCAGCTGATGGGTTATTATGGGATGGCATTTCCGGGTGTAATAAGGTTGTGTTTGAGGTGATAATGAAACAGTCCCAGTGAATGTGACGGAGCAGGACACACAGTAAACACAGACAATCTGACACTGACCTACAGCTACATTCCATCTCCAGTTGTACAGCCCATAGTAAACATTACAGTTTTTGTTCATGCTTTTCATCACTGGCTTGTTTTTATATGATCAACAAATGAGTCTTTCCTTCTTGGTTGTAGGGGTGGTGATATGGGCTTCCTATTTGATCCCAGTATTGTGTGTTATGTACTGTGATACTGACTGAAGGGGTCATTCAATTCAAATCAATAATACTTTATTGATCCCAGAGGGAAATTAGGTGTTATTGTAGCTCATACAACTAATTCTTCTACAGCTCTCTGTATTCAGCTTCTTGTCCATCTCTGATACATCTGAGTATTTCTGCAGATGACAGGTCTCTGATTTGTACTGGAAGTCTGAGGTGTACAGAGTGAAAAGGAATGGTGAGAGTACGGTCCCCTGTGGTGCTCCTGTGCTGCTGACCACCTGGTTTGACACACAATTCTTCAGTCTCACAAACTGTGGTCTGTTGGTCAGGTAGTCATTGATCCAGGCGATTGTTGAGGGCTCCACCTGTGTCTTCAGGAGTTTCTGACAAAGCAAATCAGGCTGAATTGTGTTAAATGCACTGGAGAAATCAAAGAACATGATCCTCACAGTGCTGCCTGCTTTGTCCAGATGACAGTGGGTTGGTTGAAGCAGGTGGATGATGGCATCTTCAACTCTGTCCCTTCTTGTAGACGGTTTCACTGTTCAGTCTCCAGTCCAGTCTGTTGTCAAGGTGAACTCCGAGGTATTTATACTCCTCAACAACCTCAAACAAAGGAGAAATCAAAGAACATGATCCTCACAGTGCTGCCTGCTTTGTCCAGATGACAGTGGGTTGGTTGAAGCAGGTGGATGATGGCATCTCCAACTCCACAGCGATAAGCAAACTGCAGTGGGTCCTGATACGTTCTTGTTTGCTTATTCAGGGGGGCCAACAGGAGTCTCTCCAGGACCTTCATGATGTGGGATGTCAGGGCAACAGGTCTAAAGTCATTGATGACTGATGGGTGAGTTTTCTTTGGTACTGGAACAAGGCAGGATGTCTTCCACAACACTGGAACCTTCTCCTGAGTTAAGCTAAGGTTGAAGAGGTGCTGCAGAATCCCAGAAAGCTGCTCTGCACAGGCCTTCAGGACTCTGGGGCTGACACCATCTGGACCTGCAGCATTGTTCCGGTTCAGCCTCTCCAGCTGCCTCTTCACTTGATTTGTAGAGACAGACAAGCGGGAGTGGTAGGCAAAGGGGGTAGCAGCATTTCCTGACTTTGTTGAAGTCAAACTTGTGGAATCAGAAGAGTCCATGGCTGAGGTGAAGGATAAAACATCTGAGGTGTAACAGGAAAGCTGTTGATCAGAGGAGAGTGGGATGTCTGTTTGGCTGGGAACAGGAGAGGAGGATGCTGAGCTAGTTCCTGAACTGAACCTGTTGAAGAATGTGTTCAGTTCATTGGCTCCGTCCAGACTTCCATCTGTCCAATCCTTCCTGTCCTTAAAGCCTGTGATCTTTTTCATTCATGACCAGACATCTCTGATATTGTTCTTCTGTAGTTTGTTCTCCAGCTTCTTCCTGTATGCCTCCTTGCTGTCTCTGATCTTGACCTGAAGTTGCTTCTGTATACTCCGTAGTTTAATGTCTCCCTCCCTGAAGGCTCTTTTTTTCTTGTTTAGCAGTTCCTTCAGGTCACTGGTGATCCAGTGTTTATTATTAGGGAAGCATCTCACTGTTCTGGTGGGGATGATGTTGTCCACACAGAAGTTTATATAATCAGTCAAACACTCAGTCATGGCATTGATGTCCTCTCCATGTGCTTGGCAAAGAGTCATCCAGTCTGTGGTCTCAAAACAACCCTGCAGGGCTTCTTCAGCTTCGTGACCATTTTCTCACAGTTCTTTGTCACAAGTTGACTTTAAACAGGTAGTTTATGTTTTTAAGTTTTTCATGGACCCTACCATGAGCACGAACAACAAATCTGCAGTCGGTTTTTGTGAGTGTATCATCATCATCTTTTATCACATCATTAAAACAATGGCAGCTGGCCCCTCCCTCCCTCTGCTTAGAGCTCATGTAGTAATGAAACATCCAGCTCACCAGATGGGACAGGATAATGGGCTCAAAACAAGACAACATTTTAACCGCTTCTGTTTAAATAAATAGAATTAAGGGTTCACAAATCATAAACTGTTTCAAACAATGTGTAATCAGTCCACAATAATTCATTCCAGGTTTAAGTATCCATTGAAGTAGTCATGAAAAGAGTTGTGTTTTACTGAATAGAATAGTGATTACATGTGTATACACTGCCTGACCCCCACCCCAATAAAGTCGCCACCTGGATTTAACTAAACAAATAGGTAAGAGCCTCGTATTGGATAATTACTGCATGGTGATTTTCTTTCAGCAGGCAACAAGTTATTTAAAAGGATAGTTCGCATTTTAAGACATGAAGTTGTATCCCATCCTCACCATCAACATAGTGCATATACACTGACCCACATCTGTGGTCACCTCCTGGTCAGAGCTCTGGCCGTTAGAAGTCTTTCTAGAAAGTAGTTTCAGGGGCCAACAAACTGTGCCGTTTTGCTTCAGTAAACTATATACGTTTGAAAACATGATTCATTTGCATCACAAAAAAAACCGCCGGCCAAAATTTGCAACTCAATTATTAGCTACTCTGCACTATTTTCTTTCCATTCCAATCAATCTGCGCTGCGGCCAGAAACTTTTTTTTTAGCACAACGCCAAAGGGATACCTTTATGAACCGGAGTATACGGTTACCAAACTTCAGCAGATGGAGCTAGAACACAGCTGTAGATAGGGTGAGTTTCATCATCAGATGTTTCGTAATCAGACATGTTGTCTGCATTTAACAGTGAAACAGCTGACGGGAGGGGAGCAACCGTTGATGCAGGCCGCAGCGCGGATTCATTGGAATGGAAAGAAAATAGTGCACAGTAATGAGTTGCGAATTTTCGCCCGCGGTTCTTTTGTGATGCAAATGAATCATGTTTTCAAACACATATTTTTCTGAGGCAAAACGGCGCGGTTTGTTGGCCCCCGAAACTAGCCGGGACTACTTTCTTGAAAGACTTCTAACGGCCAGAGCTCCGACCAGGAGGTGACCACAGATGTGGGTCAGTGTACATGCACTATGTTGATGGTGAGGATGGGATACAACTTCATGTCTAAAAATGCAAACTATCCCTTTAACCCCAACTGGTGCAATGAGTTGCTTCTCTTTTCATAAACAACCATGTCGAAAGACACATCTGGTGGTCGTGGAAAAGCTGTCAGTGTGTTTGAGAAGGATCAAATCATTGCCGTGCATCAAGCTGAGAAAACATCTAAGGAGATTGCAGAAACTACTAAAATTGGGTTAAGAACTGTCCAACGCATTATTAAAAAGTGGAAGGATAGAGGGGACCCATTGTCTTCGAGGAAGAAATGTGGCCAGAAAAATATCCTGACTGATCACGGTCGGTGATCACTTCAACTTTTGGTGAAATCAAATCGAAGAAAAACAACAGCAGAACTTAGGATAAGAAGAGAGGCAGATGAAGTGATGCACCCATCATGTCTAGTCCCTCTGTACCAGCCTGTGGGGGTAGTACCATGATCTGGGGTTCAGCAACAGTATGTGCTCCAAGAATGAGGTCAGCTGACTACCTGAATATACTGAATGACCTGGTAATTCCATCAATGGGTTTTTTCTTCCCTGATGGCACGTGCATATTCCAAGACAACAATGCCAGGATTCATCGGGCTCAAATTGTGAGAGTGCTTCTGGGAGCAGGAGACTTCATTTTCACACATGGACTGGCCACCACAGAGTCCAGACCTTAAACCCATTGAAAAACTCTGCTTCATCAATGGCGATCTTGGTGAGAAATTAATGCAACATTGGATGGAAATAGATCTTGTGACATTAAAGAAGCTTATTGAAACAATGCCACAGAGAACGTGTATCGTAATAAAAGCTAAAGGCGGTCCAACTATATTTCAGTGTGTGACCTTTTCTTTTATGGCCAGGCAGTGTATGTGATTTAAGATTTGTCAGTTCAGTAAAAAATAATCTTGTTCAAGTTTAATCCCTCCAAGTTTTCCAGATTTAGAACTAGAGGATCAAATCCAGTCCTATTTGAATACAAACTGTGAACTAGTCCTTTAATCTTGTGCCAACGTACTCTTAATTTGACTTTAGCCACATTAGCAGCTAACAGGCTGATTCTCAGAGTTTTGCTATCTGGTCTACCACCAGGGGTAATAGCATCTGATGTCAGGCAGAGACCCTGACCTTTGACCTGTCATTAGGCTCAGGGTTGCTAGCTGCAACTCCACCACATAGATCCAGCAGATCAACTGAAGACCACAGTCACTTTTTCATTTCTTTTGCTCCGTCCAGAAAGTCTGAAATGTTCAAATTCTAAATTTTCCCTTCCCTAAACGTACCACACCCAATCAGTCAGGCTGGACTGACTACATTCTTTGGAGTAAATAGAAGATTCAAAACTATCCATCAGTGATGCGTCTAAAGAGAATCTAAAGTCACACTGTATTTCTATGACTTCCAGCAGATATTAGGAACACAGCAAAGATCCTCTAGTTTATCTTTTGGAGCTTCCAATATCAGTCTATCATGGAACATGGTGGATTTCTAAATGTTGGCTAACATTTCTTAATCTCAGGTTGAAAGGAAGCATCTTCATTACCTATATACATGAGGACAGCTGCTTAAGCATGCCAACTGTGCTAACTGCTGATATAAGCTACTAAAGGCAGCTGAATGAGTCAGAAATCAGTTTTTTAATGTTTATAGAACTTTATTTTTCGGCATCCTCATTCCTAACATAAAGAATCAATGACCAGAGAATAGAAAACATGGAAAGCTATTAAAAATGCAGTTCATCAGAGTTCTTCAAGAGAAACTGGGGTTGACTTAAACTGCTGTCAGCCGACCCTAACTTTGATAACTTCACAAAACTGGAGCAAAATTATGATTGGTGCATTGTTAGAGACAAGAACAAGCTGAACATCAGAATCTATACTTTAATTGAAACATGTGCACATATAACTACTATAATCATTTTTTGTTGTTTGTATTATATTATCTATTCCATCCTTTAGAAACTGACACTGCCCAAAAGCTGCATTCAGCCGCAGGAAAACCAGCTCTACTGCTGAAAGGTTCCAAGCTTTCAGAAATGTCTGGAAAAAAACCAAACAATGTGGAATTTGGTTTAGCCTGACTGTATATATAATAAATACTAGCAATGCTAAACTGTAAAGCATAGGGTTAGGGGTTAGGGTAACCCTAACCCTTACCCCAGTGATAAAGATCTGACACTGAACCCTCCCCCCATGTTTTTATGGTTTCTACAGCACTCTGTATGTTGTTGTACGTGACAACCACAGGCCTGGAAAAGGCCCCCTGGTGTCCCCTGAAGGCCCCATGAAGCCTGTGGTTTCAGTACCAGTCCGCTCATTTCCCAACATGGCGCATACAAAACCCAGGCTGACTCCAGCTTTATACATACCGGTACTTTCTGACACGTCCATGGTGGAAACTCGCTCATTCACAACTGCAGAAAAATAGAAATAAAAACAATTAATGTTTGGATTGTTCTGAACTAGTCAATTTATTCTACCATCTATCAGAATCCATGGGACATGGACACTTTTGTAATGAGTCCAGCTAAAATGAACACCCAAACATTTGATCTGTGTTGTGGGAGCAGCTAACTAGTGCCTCGGTTCCAGTGAGTGGTATGGGTCGGGTCGCTGTTTTATAGACCGGTGTATTCAGGAGAGCTTTTCCACCGCCAACTGGACCCTCACTGGACAGAACCCAGATGCAGGTTAAACCCAAACGCACCAGTATGTCTCATACTTGTCACAAGTAGTGACATTTTTCTGTCCTCCAATCAATGGACTGTGCTCTGTGACGCCAGTAGCTCCGCCCCAGCCTTACCGTACCATTGTCCCATGGACCTCTAACTGAAGGGGCCCAGGAATGGTGCGGCACGGGTCGGTTCTATGGGCCACTTTCACAGTGGAAACAGACTAAATAGTGCAGCGAACCGCACCGATCCGTGGAAAAGAGCCATTAGTCCACCATATGCTGGAGTTGCCTAGCCGACCTATTCAGGTCATCTCAGATCCCGGTTTTCTGGGTAGAACAAAAAAGGTACTAACCCATACCTGCCAACTGGATGATTTGTATCCACTTTGACAACCTATGACTTTCCTTATGCTACTTGGTTTAGTGTAACAAAATGCTGCTACATGACTCCAGGTCACTTATGCTTAATCTATAGTTTGATCGGGGGTCATAATCTGTCAAACTTCATAAAAACTCTCCTAAACAGGGCTCAGAACTCAAATAAATGTTAACTGGATGACAAAGTCTTTCAATACATCCAAATGGTACACTCGAGATCTTAGGGCCTCTCAGGTTAGAACATTAGCAGCTACCTACCTAAACTGATACACAGTAAAATACAAGATAGTTTGTCTACAAGCATGAAGCTAAAGTAGGAAAGGACAAAGTGGAAACAGATAATGAAGGAATTACAAGAGAAATGCATCAAAGCATTTCTCTAAGCTTTGTCAATTTTTTATATAGTCAATGACTAACATCCAAGTAATATTTGCATTTATAGACCAAAGCTGGTGAGAGCTTTTAGTTTGGACTAATTTAAGAAAAATTACCCTTTAGTATGAAACTTGCCAACCAAAAGGAAACGGACCAATTGTGATCCACTGCTCTGATCACAATAGTGATCAAAAGTTTAAACATCACACAGAAGTCAGTTTATTGGTAGACTTATGTTCTGCACATTGTGTGTGTATCTGGGTTGTGATTGATGTGTGAAATGTGACAGATGACTCCTGATCGAAGCATAACAGTAACTCCAGGCAACATTGTGCTGACAGAGCCTTACAGTACATGGGTCCTTTAAGCCACTGGTTGTCACTTAGAACAAGAAATACAGCAAGGTCCATAGGAAGACCACTCAACCCAACCATCTATTGGCTAACGGCTCCATGTCGTACCCGAGTAGATCTGATATGAAACGACCCGCACTGAGGTTTAGCAGCCATGATACAGAACTGGTTTCCAGTGAGAATACTGTCCAGTCCAAACCAAAGGTGGGTCTGCCCTGTGACTCCACGCAGTTCTCACATTTTATTCCACTCTCGACCAACAATGCGTCAGAAAATCCACGTCACGTAAAACACAGAGGGCATAGCAAGTGTCTGGACAAAATATGGAGCTACGTGGTGACAAACATGTCAGGAACTCGGATTTTTTTCAAACTAATGTATAAAACTGATCATTTGTCGGTTTTACGGCCTTTGACCCTAGCACTGAGTGACGGTCGCTAAGCAGGTACCACACCAGCTAGCTAGAGAACAAGCTAGTAGTTTACCGCCTGTTGGGTGAAACCCAAGTGCCGGTAGAGTTCGCGTTTCCACTAACTGCGTCTGTTTCAACAACAACTAAATATCCACGGATGAAAGGTTCATGGCGCAAAGTGTACCACAAAACACGTCACGGCCCACGGGAAAGCAGGTAGCTGCTCTATCGCCCTCCAACCGACGCGTGTCTGAACAGCCGCTAAGCTACAGGCTACAGCTAGCCGTTAGCTACAGGAGCTCACGCCAACGTGACTGAGGGGAACTCACCAACAGCAGCATCGACGTTCTCCGAGGGCGCTCTCATGGTGAAAGGCGGAACAAATTCAGCTGCGTGCACGTTGGGTACGAACGGCTTAGCGTTCACATTTAGGTTTGTGAACGCCGGTTCAAGCTGTCCGTCGATTGTGGCCTCCACATCCTCCTCTTGTTCCCAAGAATCAGGGGCAGTGTCTCTCGGGTCCATCGTGGGTCTTAGATTTTGACTGAGGGAGATTGGAGCTACGCAGTTGTTGTTCCGCGTGAGTGTCCACGTTAAAGCCGATGCTAGCAGCGTCCCGCTGGGCTTTTAGGACCTTCCCTGTGCCGTGTGTGCGACGCTGTCCCCGGTTCACATGAAGTACAACAGGCGCTCTTTCGGTCCGGACGCCTGAGAACAGGATCGACTCAGCACTCCCAGAGACGGTCCGCGTGAGCTGCGGCGTCCCTTCAGTCGACGTGCTGAGCGCGGTGAATTCTGGGATTTGAAGTCCCATTACCAACCAGAATACAGTCAGCTCGGAGGATATTTCAAAGTAACAAACTACATTCCCCGAAAAACAATAGAGAAACGGTTAACGTCAGTAGATTCTGAAGTTTTAACGCAGCAGATTCGTTTAGTTTTTGGTTGAGGAAATAAATATTACTTTAATGCTTATCCAGACACCCTAAACTACTCATCAGCAACAACATATGTTTACATTTATCCTAATAGAAAATGTCCTAAGTGCTGCTTACATAAGCAATGCACAACGTTGTATGTCGGACTTCTGCAAAAGTTGATTTGACTTCATTCATTTAAACGACAGGACAACATATGGAAGCAGTTTCTCAGCCAACATAGAAAAACGTTTTGTTTAAAGAAATTAGTATTTCAAACAATATGTTTGTTGTTTACAAAAGCAAAACAAGCTGCTGCACAGTAAAAAATGACTCATGCCCTTAAATTTTTGTACCAATGGAAATCTCAAAAGTGTGAGATCTCCAAAATAAGATCCAGTGCAACCACTCACCTTCAGATCACTGTTTATTTGAATCCAGGTTAAAGACCCACCTGTTCCAGCTGCTTTTGATTAGGTTTTTATTCTAAGTTTTAAATCTGCACAGCTTCTTTTAAGATAGATTTTTTTTATCATGGTTTTTATTCCTGTACTTTAGCTTTTTCTGCACCCTGCTGTAATGCTTTTGATGTTTTATGTAAAGTACTTTGAATTGTCTTGTAACATGAATTGTGCTATATAAATAAACATGCATTGCCTTGCCTTCAGATGTCACCTAATCCACCTGTAAAGTGGGATAATCTGTGAATGGAACAACAGTTAATTCTCCATTCCAAATGTGGCATTTATTGAAAAGTGACAAGAAGAATACAATTGTTGAAAGAAGTCCTGTTTAAACACTTCTGATCCCCCTGAGCACATCATCTTCACAGTAAAACATGGTGATGGCAGGATGATCCTGGGGTCAGGCTTTTCTTCAGCAGGGAGAAGGAAGCTGGTCAGAGCTGATGTGGAGATGAATGGAGCTAAATACAGGACAACCCTGAAGGAAAACCTGTTGGAAGATACTCCGGAGACTGGGGTAGAGGTTCACCAATCACCCTAAACATACAGCCAGAGATATTATGGGATGGTTTAAATCAAAGCATATGCATGTGGTATAATGCCCTAGTCAAAGTCAATGTTCACAGATACTCTCCATCCAATCAAGACCTCCAGCTGTAGTTGCAGGGAAAGGTGGTTCTGGAGAGTATTGAACCAGGGGTCCTTAAAACAAATGCATGCCACACTTTTCTAAACTGTGAAACCTATTTATTATTTTCTGAGAGGCCCTAAAAATCCTCAAATATCGAGTATCATTTGGATGTATTGAAAGACTTAATGAGGTCTATAAATGCAAATATTACTTGGATGTTAGTCATTGACTATATAAAAAATTGACAAAGCTTAGAGAAATGCTTTGATGCATTTCTCTTGTAATTCCTTCATTATCTGTTTCCACTTTGTCCTTTCCTACTTTAGCTTCATGCTTGTAGACAAACTATCTTGTATTTTACTGTGTATCAGTTTAGGTAGGTAGCTGCTAATGTTCTAACCTGAGAGGCCCTAAGATCTCGAGTGTACCATTTGGATGTATTGAAAGACTTTGTCATCCAGTTAACATTTATTTGAGTTCTGAGCCCTGTTTAGGAGAGTTTTTATGAAGTTTGACAGATTATGACCCCCGATCAAACTATAGATTAAGCATAAGTGACCTGGAGTCATGTAGCAGCATTTTGTTACACTAAACCAAGTAGCATAAGGAAAGTCATAGGTTGTCAAAGTGGATACAAATCATCCAGTTGGCAGGTATGGGTTAGTACCTTTTTTGTTCTACCCAGAAAACCGGGATCTGAGATGACCTGAATAGGTCGGCTAGGCAACTCCAGCATATGGTGGACTAATGGCTCTTTTCCACGGATCGGTGCGGTTCGCTGCACTATTTAGTCTGTTTCCACTGTGAAAGTGGCCCATAGAACCGACCCGTGCCGCACCATTCCTGGGCCCCTTCAGTTAGAGGTCCATAGGACAATGGTACGGTAAGGCTGGGGCGGAGCTACTGGCGTCACAGAGCACAGTCCATTGATTGGAGGACAGAAAAATGTCACTACTTGTCAGTAGCAATGCACCAATCATGCAGTGAGATGCTTCCCTAATAACAAACCCTGGATCACCAGTGACATGAAGGAACTGCTAAACAAGGAAAAAGGAGCCTTCAGGGAGGGAGACAGGGAATAACTGAGGAGTATACAGAAGCAACTCTAGGTCAAGATCAGAGAGAGCAAGGAGGCATACAGGAAGAAGCTGGAGAACAAACTACAGAGGAACAATATCAGAGATGTCTGGTCAGGAATGAAGAGTTGGGGTTTTAGATTTTCTTAATCTCAAATTGCTGTCTAAAATATACAAAACCTTATCTACATTAGGTGAATCAATAGCCATCCTAATTTCAAAATGGAAGGTGGAGTTATCAGTCAGCTTTGACCAAAACGTCTGGTCTCATATGTTTAAAAACCTTTAAAATAACAAAAAATCCTAATTTGCAATTAATACAATACAAAATCCTTCATAGAGTACACTATACAGGCCAACGGATGTATAGGATGGGTTTTACGTCGTCCAATACCTGCTTCCAATGCACAAGCAATATACCAGATACTTATATTCATGCGCTTTGGTTCTGTCCACCTGTTAAGAAATTTTGGTGCCAGATATGTGAGGACTTATCAAAGTGTCTGAAATGTAACATCCCACCATCTCCCTCAGTTTGCTTGCTAGGAAATTTAAATGATGTCACCATGGACACAAAGTCAGTTCTAATGGTTCACATTGCCTTATGCATCGCTAAGAAAACTATCCTCCTGAACTGGAAAAATAAAAAGGCTCTTAATATTAATCAGTATAGAAATCTCTTGTTGGACCATATTGGTCTTGAGACGGGCTCTGGCTCCATATCTGGTCAATCTCTCTGGGCTCCTTTGATCGGCTCCATCACCTAGTAGGGGTGGGGGGCACTTGGTTTTGTTGTTTGGGACACTGTTGCTTATGTGGGGGTTCTTGGGGCTGGGGGCGTCTGGGGGGAGTCCCTGGGGGTGGGATCCCTGGGCGGATGGGGTGCTGGACGTCGTGGCCCCAACCTGGGGTTGGGCTTTGGGTGGTAACTCCTGACGGCTGCATGCGGTGCCTTAGGGGGGTTGCACTGACGGACATGGGTTACTGGCCTGGTGGCCGTGCTGCGCCTGGGTAGGGTCTGGGGTGGGCCTGGGGGTTCGGGCCTCTAGGGCGCCGCGCCCCCTAGCTGTGGTCCTGGCTGGGGGTCGGCCGGCGTGGGGTCTCTGTTGCCGGTGCGGGCTGTGGGGGTCGGGGCCGGCCAGCAGCCGCCTCTCTCTTTTTCTCTGGGCCGATTGTTATTGCCGGTCCCTGTATGGCGTCTCGCCTCGTTTCCTGGTTGGGGTGCCTGGCTGCTGGTCGCGACGGCTGGGTGGCATTTCTGGGCCTGATCAGTCTTTTTTTCACACTGGAGGGGGGCGAACTCTACCTAGGTGTCTAGTGTCTTATGTGTTTAAAAAAAAAAGGAAAAAAAGGAATGAAGAAGATCACAGGCTTTAAGGACAGGAAGGATTGGATAGATGGAAGTCTGGACAGAGCCAATGAACTGAACACATTCTTCAACAGGTTCAGTTCAGGAACTAGCTCAGCATCCTCCTCTCCTGTTCCCAGCCAAACAGACATCCCACTCTCCTCTGATCAACAGCTTTCCTGTTACACCTCAGATGTTTTATCCTTCACCTCAGCCATGGACTCTTCTGATTCCACAAGTTTGACTTCAACCAAGTCAAGAATTGCTGCTACCCCCTGTGCCTCCCCCTCCCACTTGTCTGTCTCTACAAATCAAGTGAAGAGGCAGCTGGAGAGACTGAACAGGAACAAGGCTGCAGGTCCAGATGGTGTCAGCCCCAGAGTCCTGTGCAGAGCAGCTCGGTGGGATTCTGCAGCACCTCTTCAACCTTAGCTTAACTCAGGAGAAGGTTCCAGTGTTGTGGAAGACATCCTGCCTTGTTCCAGTACCAAAGAAAACTCACCCATCAGTCATCAATGACTTTAGACCTGTTGCCCTGACATCCCACATCATGAAGGTCCTGGAGAGACTCCTGTTGGCCCCCCTGAATAAGCAAACAAGAACGTATCAGGACCCAATGCAGTTTGCTTATCGCTGTGGAGTTGGAGATGCCATCATCCACCTGCTTCAACCAACCCACTGTCACCTGGACAAAGCAGGCACCACTGTAAGGATCATGTTCTTTGATTTCTCCTTTGTTTGAGGTTGTTGAGGAGTATAAATACCTCGGAGTTCACCTTGACAACAGACTGGACTGGAGACTGAACAGTGAAACCGTCTACAAGAAGGGACAGAGCAGACTGGACTTCTTGCGGAAGCTTAGGTCCTTCAAGGTTTGCAGCAAGATGCTGCAGATCTTCAACAAGTCTGTTGTGGAGAGTGTAATCTCTTCAGCCGTCATCTGATGGGGTAGCATCATCAGAGCCAGGGATTTAAAAAGGCTCAACAACCTGATAAAGAAGGTTCTGTTCTTGGGACAACTGTGGAAAATCTGGAGATGATAATGCAAAGAAGGATTCTTCATAGAATCAAAATAATGATGGACAACCCTGAGCATCCTCTTCATGAGACAGTCCTACAACAACAGAGCGTCTTCAGTCGGAGGCTTCTTCAGTTTCGCTGCAATACAGACCGCTACAGGAAATCCTTCCTGCCCACAGCCATCATCATCTACAACAACTCCTTACAGAATTAATTATATGAGCTATACCAACACTTAATTTCCCTCTGGGATCAATAAAGTATTTTTGAATTGAATTTTAATTTCACGTCCCTGCTCATTTATATATGTTTGTCAAAGCAGAGAATGTGGCCCGCCTGTAGATTGCAGCACTGGAGGGCAAAAACATTCAATTAAAATCACATCTAGCAGTAGCAACTGATTCTTTTGTTCTGCTTTAGTTAAAACTGTATAACTGTGCTCATTTTTTGATTTTACATAAATTGTGTAATAAAAGAAATGGAAAGATTTGACAGTGTACTTCAACTGAGGACAAATCATCCAAATGAAAGTATCCTTTAGAGTTTTAAACCAGGAATGAATCAAGCACAATAAAGGATTTGATCAAGGATATGACATCTTTTGAATGTAAGGGTTTATGTAGAGAGTCTGCTCTAAAGATGCAAGAAATGCTTTGAAGGTGTTGACAGAGAAGCATAAAGAAGGTCAGGAGGAGCCACACTGTGGATCTGAAGTAAATATATAGGGTGCCAAGGTAGGGAGACATTCGTAAGGTGTGTGGGTGGAATTACCCCAACCTAGGCCCTTCTTGTTTGTAACCACATTCATCTGTGTTGTGTAGTTTTGAGCACTTGAGATTAGATGTAAAGAATTTTAGATCAGATCATTCATTTGTTAAACCCTAGAATTGACAGGTGTGCTTAGTGTTTTTACCATGTCTGCATTTAAAATGAATGTGAAAAAGATTTCAGACAAAAACACCACACAAGAACCAACAGCTTGTTTTCCAGTTAAAAACTTCATTTTTATATTGCATTAGAACCCCATGACAGAATAAATCATCAAGAAAATTCAGCTTCCTTTAAATCATAGAAAGGAAAAAACAAAACAAAACAGTCCAGTAGTAAAATAATGACCTCCAGTAGATGATGTGCACCTCTGGTGGAACCTTCATTCTCACTGTTTTGGCCAGTAAATGTCTGGTCAAATCAGAGTTTCAGGTCTTCATTTAATGTTTCAAGTTTACAGTGAGGTACAACAACACAAACACATTTAAAGAAACCGATGTTGTTGTGATAGGGTTTTGGGAGAGGAGATGAGCAGTCAGTATCTTATCTGTAACAGGTAACTGTGTTAACAAGCTCAGGCTAGATAACCAGAAAGAGGTTTTGCATTCACTTTAGTTCCTACTCATTTTGGAAGTTTTCACCTTGCAACACCTTCACATCAGAAACCCTCAGGTCATGTTTACTACATCTGATCATTATAGCTAGCAGACTGCAGGCCAAGATGATTTTCATCTCAAGTTACCACAGAATTATGGGTAAGCACAAACCTCTGGGTTGAATGAAAATAATTTTAAATCTAAATCTTCCAGGGGTGTGAATCATTTGGGGCTTCACTGACACTTCATATTAAACAGTATTCTTCATTGACAAGGTATTCTGTTCCCCATTTGGGCCTGTTGATTTCTCAAATATAGTTCACCTTTTAACCCCAAACAACGCTGAGCTAACTTCTCGCTGATAGATTTTTAAAATTGAAATCAAAACCACATTTTGTTTACAGAAGGGTATGATTATTAGAAGATTAGTAAAAATCATTGCTCGTCAAAAGTGAAACAAAACTTCCCAGGATGAGTTGGAACAGGTCCATGATTTATCCGAGGCGCTCTTTGGTAGATGGCTTCTGTTCATTTCAAACGTTGGATATAAAACAACCAAAAGTGCAAAAGCTCCAAAATGACTAGCACCCATTTAGAGTTGCTGCATGATTTTAGTCAGAGTCTGAAGAGCTGTTGGATTGACTCAACAGAAGGAAGTAATCTACAACCGGGAAGCACACAGCCTCTCCACCAATCTCAGAAAATACAAACTGTGCCTTTAAATAACACCAGTCAACATTCACTCCTGGTTCTACAGGGCATGGACTATAAGAATTACTGACAAGTAGAGGTTAATTACATTTTGTTTGGCGGCATCTTATCACAGTACGTCCCCATCAGACTTACTGAGATTTGAGCAGTGTTTATTCCAGGTAAGATAATGACTGTTTAAAAGTGGCCACCTCCAGGCAACCAAGTTATCATCAAAGCCAGCAGTCAGGTCAGGGAGGAGGTTCTGGAGAAGTTTAGGTTCAACAACAATATCCCAAACTGTAAACCAGAGCTCTGTTCAATCCATCATCTGAAAATGGAGAGACGATGGACCACCTGGAGACCAACAAAGACATGGAGGTCCACCAAGACCACATGTGTCAAACTCAAGGCCCGTGAGCCAAATACGGCCCACCATAACTATTAATCTGGCCCTCTAGAGGCCAGAGAAATAGAACCTTCAAGATAAGTTGTGTGTCTAAATGTTATTTTATCAATCTAATCTAATCCGTTTTTATTTGCATAGTGCCAAATTTCATCAGTGTGAAAGGATGTTCAATGTTATTTAATTTAAAGATGTACTCATCAAATGATGAGACTAATATTATATTATATTTTAACAGTTTGTTAATGGATAGTTTCATCAATAGATTCTGCAACAACCGGCCCTTTTTAGAACTTTCAAGATCTGGATTTGGCCTGAAAAGAAACTGAGTTTGACACTCCTGACCTATAGTCTGACTGGCTGGACAGAGAAACCGCATTAGTCAAGCCACAGATTAGTCCAACCAGAAGAGTGCCAGCTTAAAGTTTACAGTGTAGGGCACACCGCAAACAGGAAACATTTTGCTTGGGTTGAAGATGGATGGAGCTCAATATAGATCAAACAGGTAGAAAATCTGATCGAGGCATAAAAAATAAAATTAGAAAAAATAAGAAAAAAGACTTCAGGTTGAAGCAAAGGTTCACCTTCCAACAATCCAAAACAGATTTGTTACTTTTTATAAAAACTTGCGTCATTTTGTTTGTTTGTATTATAATGCACTACTCAGTGCTGGTCCGTCACATAAAATCCCCATGAAACAATTGTTAAGGTAAAGACCGTAACGTTTCAAGATTTCAAGTTGTTGACTTTATACTTTTGCATGGTTCTGTAAGTAGGTCATGGAAAACAGATTAGTTTGTTAGAAACATTGTTAAAGTGCATATGCTTCCAAAAAAGCAGCCTTTAGCTAAGAATAAAAGACTTAAAACGATTTAGCAGAAATCGACTCAACAGTTCAAAAATATATCAAACCAAAAAATAATCAAAACACCCAAACCATCCCGTATATGTGGCCCTTCACATGGTGCTGATAAAAAAACTATTTTGGCAAAGAAAAAATATCCCTCAGTAAAAAAAATTATGCAATGCTCCCCGGTGACATTAATAAAAAATAAAATCAAGAAAGTCAGGTTCTTTGAATCCAGCCGCATGTGCAGGTGTAAAAAGAATTGATTTTATTCCTCTAGGCTGGAGCTGAAAGTTAAACTGTAAGATGGGTTTGGTTTTAATAGTTACATCTGAATAAAATATGTGCTACTTCAACAGTTCATTTCTGATAACATAAGAAAATTGTTATCTTTAATGCACCTCTATGATCAATAAATATGAACTTACTTGGTTGTAAAAGCAGTAAACAGTCTGTCTTAAAGAGAGGAAGTTTTTAGGCTTCATACATCCAACCATACAGGGAGACAGTTACAGTAGGTGTGGAGTGTCTGATCGACATTTCTGTTCATGAAAATATGGCCAACATTATAATTCTGAGTCGAATTTAAGCTTGTTCTTCAGGTTTCACCTTTTCTTATCAAATTAGATTTATTATTTCTAACTATCATCTTTTCAGTTGCAAATATGTATGTATGGAATTATGACAAAAACTGCATTTTAACACTTTAAAAATACATGAATGGGATGCACAAGTATGGATTTATTTTGGATTTTCTCTTATCCACACTGGTTCTGAATTATACATGGGGGTGAAACATAAACAATCTTATTGGGGGGGGGGGGGTCAGATGATCAGACAATAAAATATTCATCCATCATTCACACCCCATGATGAGTGGATATAGACATCCAATCAGAACACTGGAGACTATAAACGACTTAAAGTTTAAGGAAGGCTTCTTCTCTTTCTTCAGTGATTCTGTTATGTTATTATCCTGTTGAGGTGAGCTCCAGGCTTTACAAGGAGATCACTGTTGTAATAAGCAGTCATTTTATATGAAATATAAACTATATCCTTCTGTTCTTAAATGCATATATTTACCTGGATTTACTAGAGATGCAAATGGGCCGAGTGAGGAATCTGATCATGTTAACTGATATAAGTTGTGAGCTCATTCAATTGAAAGCCTTCAAAACATGTATGTGCAATGAACCTACTTCTCATTTTATTGACAACCTTTTCTTCTCAGGTTATTTGGTTCTTGTGTGTGTAGGAGTGGCTGACCATTGTGAAGAATGCGGAGAAGCAGACAGTGGTCAGAGAGGTGGAGGCAACGAGGAAGACGATCAGATTAAATGAAATAGAAATGCACTGATCTGAGTTCACAGTGAATCACACAGGGGGGCCACTTAGTTTCTTTTGGCATCCTGAAACATCGAAATGAGAGATAGAAACAGCCCAGTTGACCTTCTGCAGAAATCATATTCCTAGTCTTTCATTTTAGCACATGTTAGACTGGCTGCATGTAGAGGACGGATGATGGAGACCTGGACATGGAGCTGACCTATCTCCCACTCAGATCCACCTCTTGGCCTTCAGGCTGCCTCTCCTCTTCAGCTTCTACCTGCTCTGGGGTCGCTTGGATACTTGGTGGCCTTACATCACTTTCAGTGAGATCCAGTGCCTCAGGCTGAGACATGGAAGGGTGGATGTTAGAGCTTATTGTGGTGCACTCCTCCCTGGATGTGTCGTCAGATGGTCCGATGGAGCTGCTTTCACTCATCGAGTCAGAACCTGCACCTGGGCGCCGAAATAACTTCTGACCTGTGACATGAATGAAGTGTTGAATTTGTCAGAAAGAGCAAACAGGACCAGGCCATGTGAATGTTTCCTAGTTTCCTCAGAACAGAACCTGTTCTAGGAAAATGGAAAGCCTAAACTTGGTACCTCACTCGGTTCTCGATTTCTGTCCATTTTCCAGACCAGCTTTGACATACAAGTGCAAATATACACTGTATATATGAAAGCTACGAACAATAAGTAGCTCTAAATGTCTTTAAAGAACACAATGAAAAGCACTAAAAACACAGAAAGATAGCAGGGAAAGACACTAGATGGTTTCCCTTTTCCTGAGGAACTTAAAGCACCTTGCAAAAGTATTCACACACATTAAGCTTTTACACATTCTGTCACATTAGAACCACAAGCAGAAATTGGATTGGATTTTATTTTATTCGGAACAAGGATGGAAAAATGGTTTAAATGGTTTTCCTTCTTTTATTTTAATTCTGAACTGTGTGGGGTGTATCTGTAAACAGCCTCCTTAGCCAAACGTTCTAGCTGCAGGTCTTTGAGGAGATGGTTCCAACAAGTGACTGCCAACTCAGTCAGACTGGAAGGAGAGTTTCTGCACATAAAAGATTTTCGTCCTGCTACAGGTTTTCAGTTGCATATATGTCTTGACTTTGACAAGGCCATTCTAAAACATGAATTTGCTTTGATCTAAACCATCCCACTGTAGCTCTGGCTGGATGTTCAGGGTCATTGTCCCATTTTCCCTACATGGCTTATAGCAATCTGCAAATGGGACTTCTTAATGCTTCCATAAAAAGCAGATATGTGGAGTAAAGACTCAGTTATCCTGTTGACAGATCCTCCAATCTGAACTGTAGATCACTACCATTCCCCAGATCTACCCAGCCTGTCAGTTTAGTTGGACATCCATGTCTTGGTAGGTCTGTGTGTGACCCCACACATCCTGGACAAAAACTGTTTATACTTTTACCTTCAGGTGGCGCTACAGAGACAATTTCTCTCCCCAGGCCTTTTTTATTTTTACTGTAAAAGCATGCATCATTGCTTCAACTTCAGCTTTGTTTATTATTATTTGTGTGAGTCTACCACACAAAATCTTAATAAAACAAACTTTGGTTTGTAAGTATAAAGTAAGAAAATGCTAAAAAAACTTCAAGGGCATATTAATATTTTTGCAAGGCACCATATGCACATTTGATCAGGATTCTTGTCCTCTCCAACCCTCTCTTTGTAAGACTGTTGTATTATTTCTCGTAGTACAGAAACAGTGGCGTATGCCTCTATGCAGATGTAAAGCTGTATAAAAAGTTATCCTTGTTCAGCCAATACAGGTTTTAGAGATATGGATCTAGATTTTTGAGAAAAAGTTTAAAAATCAGAAATACCATTTATCCAAAACACAATAAACTGAAGAAAGTACATTTTGCATCATTTTTAGGTATAAAAGTAGTACATAACAGAAATGGTCTGCCTACCAGACAGTCTCTTTGATGAAAGGGTGGGAGTGTCTTGGAGGGACGTCCTGCCAGCCTGGACTTTGGTGGAGTAAGTCACATCTGTGGAATCCAGAGAACCTACGGACCAAAGAGGTTAGTATGCACATATCTGTTGTCTGTTGCAAATCAAATACCCTTAAAGTAAGGCTATAATTTACTGAAGACATTAATATGGTTATGCTTGTTAAAGAGCCCAACATTCATGTGACATCCATCATTATGAACAGAAGTTCAAATGTATTCAGGATGCTGTCCTTAAGAGTCTGTGGCATTATCTGTGCCCTCATGTTGCAAGGTAAACAAATCGTCTTTTATTATTCTGACAGTATAGTTTTTATAGTCTTCTAAAATAAAAGCATCCATCCATCCATCACATTCTGTTATTTCGACTGTTAACTTTGTTTTCTCTCAGTGTTTTTCTCTCCATAGAAGATATACCTGGTCTGGTATCCTGCTTGGCTGCAATGCCCTGTTGGATGGGGGGCATCGACTGGGATGATCCTCCCAGTAACTGAACATCCACTGTGTCCTGTTATCAACTTTTTACTTTCTGTAACATAGAAAGTTCTCTTATATCGGATCTTCTGTTCCTTCTGTCTCTGCTCTGTCTTCTCAAACCCCCAGACGGTCGTGGCAGATGGCCGCTCCTACTGAGCCTGGTTCTGGTTCTGTTGGAGGTTTCTTCCTGTTAAAGGGGAGTTTTTCCTCTCCACCGTCGCTACATGCTTGCTCAGTATGAGGGATTGCTGAAGGATTGCTGTGGTTGGAAAGTCTGCCCAACCTCACGCCAATGACTGACACAATCTGCTGGGATTCCTTAAATAGGAAACTTTTTAACTGATTGGAATGTTTGTATAAATGTATTGAAATAACTTCTTGTTAAGTGCCTAGAGATGAAACATCTGTTGTGAATTGGCGCTATATAAATAAACTGAATTGAATTGAATCCATCCATCTCTTTAGAGTATTGCAAGGTGGGAGGAAACACCACAGACAGGTCAGCAGTACCAAACCCCTCTTAGGCAAAACATGCTATCTCCATGTAGAAAGGATGGGGGACTGACCACTTTTCTTTACTCTGCTACTTTTCTCTCCTACTACTCTCCAGTTGTATTATTTGCTGTTATTTCGACTGTTAACTTTGTTTTCTCTCAGTGTTTTTCTCTCCATAGAAGATATACCTGGTCTAGTATCCTGCTGAGCTACAATGTCCTGTTGGACGGGGGGGCATCAACTGGGATGATGCTCCCAGTAACTGAACATCCTCCGTGTCCTGTTATCAACTTTTTGCTTTATTTAATATAGAAAGTACTCCTGGATCAGTTCTTCTGTTCTTTCTGTGTCAATGCTCTGTCTACTGAGCCTGGTTCAGGTTTTGTTTCTGCTGGAGGTTTTTTCCTGTTAAAGGGGAGTTTTTCCTCTCCACTGTCGCTACATGCTTGCTCAGTATGAGGGATTGCTGTGAAGTCAACAACAGAACGCAGGCGACTGTCTGCTGTTGCTACATGTTGGTCCAGGAGGAGAGAACGCTGCAAGTCAATGACTCCATGCAATCTGCTGGGATTCCTCAGATAGAAAACTTTTAAACTGATAGGAATGTTTGTATGATTGAATTGAAATGAGTTTTCTTGTAAAGTGCCTTGAGATGTCATGTGTTGTGAATTGGTGCTATATAAATAAACTGAATTGGGTGAGATTTAAAACCCAGGTCCCTCTAGTTGCAGTGAAAACCACTGTTCTGCCTTGCCCTGACTCCACTCTCTTCCCTGCCTTGGATGGTTAATCCCAGCTGCTGAAACACATTCACCTTTTGCATGTATTCCTCTCATTCACACACATAATGGGTCTCGAGAACAAATTTGCTGACATTTTAACAGACAGTGCACTACCTGCTGCCAGGTTAAAGGTCCTTCCCTTTATGGAGCTTTCAACTGGAGAGAGCCAGTTCAACACAGAACCAACCAAAGGAAGCTGTCTCAGCATCCCCTAGAACACACACATTTATATTTAGTCATAACAACATACCAAAGGATGAGGACAAAGGCACTCTGAGCAGACATGTGGAAAGCTTGAGCAGCTGCATTTATCACATGTGCTCTGTTAACACGACGACACACACCTCCTCCATGAGTTTCTCCTCGTTAGCCTTCTGCAGCTGCAACTCTGCCTCCAGGATGCCTTTCCTCACCCGCTCTGTCATGTTTTCCAGTAACTGCAGAGGACACAATTGTTTAGATATATGGTGTAGAAAACAAATATCACTGGAGCCTAAAAGACAAAACGCGGCTGGGAGAGGACTGGGCCAGCTGTGAGTGCTTTGACTTGAAAGCATGTAACCTATTCACTCCAGCAGATGCTGCTGTCGTCTCTTCCCCTGTCTCAGAGTCACACACATAGAACACCAGAAAATGGAGTTACATTTGTAAACCTCAGTTTTCATGTCATGAAAAACTGTTGTTACAGAGGTCTGAAAGGTTGCTAAAACAGTAACTAAGTTGCTGAATTGGCAATATTGGATGTATCTGACTAAGACTGTGTTCTGCTCTTTCTAAAGAACTCTGATCTGTATCAGACAAAACTGATACAGACTGACTGGGAGATCAGTAGATTATATTAAATAAACTTCTGGGTTATTTGCTTTTGTTTTTTTGACCAGAATTTATATATGTTTATTAATATTATTATTTTTATGCAATCCCTAATTTGCCGATAAGTAGATGAACATGTGACCTGGAATCAGCAGCCTGGACGGTGGATCTGGATCTATACTGTTTCATTGGTCTTGGCAGTCAGAGCTTGGACCTGGGAATAATGTCACTCTGGAGATGAGTGTTGTAGGTGGTAAAACAGTTGTTTGGGTACTAAATACTTCTAGCAATACACAGTAAAGAAAATACATGAACAAACAGTAAATGAACCTGTTAACAAATAGATATTTTTAGCAATACATTATTTCACTGTGCTAAAGAGATCAACCTTGAGAGCAGCTAATAAATCAACAATGAGAGCAACTTTCACTAGATTGTGTATTCATGCAGATATATTGGATTGTAAACTAGAGGCTCGAATTGATAGCAATTGTTTCGAAATACCCGTTGAGATCATAATTCCACAATAAACACACTGTTTTGGTAGAAAATTAATATTTTTAATAAAATGAACTAAGATACCAGACATGTAGACAGCACGATTAGACACAAATTTATACAGTTCTAAAGTCCTTACACTGGCTCCCTGTAGCTCAGAGAATAGACTTCTAAATACTCCTACTAGTTTATAAATCATTACATGGCTTAGCACCAAAATATGTTGAAGACCTGTTGTCATGGTACCGACCACCAAGACCACTCAGGTCCTCCAACTCTAGCCTACTAAACATCCCTAGACTCAGAACTAAACATGGAGAAGCAGCTTTCAGTTTCTATGCTCCCCTTATCTGGAACGGACTTCCTGACGAGTGTAGAGCTGCTGAAACTCTGAACTGCTTTAAAGCGAGACTAAAAACCCATTTTTTTTAGAATTACCCCTCGAGTAAATGCTTGATGTCATATGGATGAAATGTGTTCATGCTCTCTTGCTTTATTGATCTTTCTCTTGCTTTATTGTGTATCATGTGTAATGTGTGTTTCTTTTACTTTTAATTTCCAATGTTATATTCCATGTCTGTTTGTTTTGGGTTTTTTTTAAATCACCAAATCATGTAAAGCACCTTGAATTACCCTGCTGTTGAAAGTGTGCTATACAAATAAAATTGCCTTGCCTATACAGTTGATCAGCAAACAAAAGTTGATTTGTGAGTGAGATGCTCTTTAAAGCAGTTGTGTTGTTAGGATTTTGTCATTTGTAAAGTCATGTTTTTATCATCATTTTGTAAACAACGCATGTATTTAATAATTTCATTATTTAAATATCGAAAAATGATTAAACAAAGTTTAGAAAGATTTCAAGCTCCCTTTTTACCAGCTTGTGTTCAGTTGCATCACGGTTGCTAGGCGACAGGACATACACTGAGGTAAAGGTCTGAGGGATGATCTATGGTAGGTTTCAGAATTATTTACAATGTCATGGGCTTCACCCGGCCCACCTGACGACTGCAGCCCCTGAATTTGTACGCGCCTAATGTCAAGTTTTTCACCGAGGACAGTTGTTACGGTTGAACAACATGCTTCTGTTTACATCTAGTGTGATCATGAGAGAAAGAAGATAAGGAGCGTAGACTTAAGGACTTTAGGTCTATATCAGAAAAAAGGGAGGTGAACACCCTCTATAGTAAACCAGGTTAGCTTAGCATAGCAGCGCAACATCAACAATAACAGATGCATTCTGGGGTTTCCACACTGAAAACAGCATTTTCTCAGCAGTGAACCCTGTGGTGCTGATGGTGCTGATGGTGCTGAGTTCTGGTCACCCACAGCAGAGTAGGCTACTGCTGCTGCACCAACAGTGGGTCACACTTGTTGAAGTCTAACCTCATCTTCACAATCTGAATACACTACGACTGTTTGATGCCTTCATGTATGCTACAGATTGAATAGAGCAGTTACCCTTCCACTCTCCTCTATGTCTCTACCCAGTGTAGCGATCGTATCCACCAGCTCTGACACGTCAACGTCATCCGTCACCATGCCTACAAAGATGCAGTTCTCTTCTGTCACAAACACAGGGCCTGACATGGGATGGAAAGAGAAATAAAAGATTTAGTATGAAATACAATGCATCAGTTTGGGGCACAGATGTTAAGGAAGTAGTAACCTGTGGAGAAGAAGATGTCCGTGTCAAGCTCTTGTAGTTTCGTCAGCAGTGCTTCATTGATTTTCTTCAGCTCCTGTTTCCTCCTGCTCTCATCTATTGCTTCGGCCTGGGATTCATACCTGGATACCAGTTGTTTTTTATTAGTTTTCAATAAAGTCACCTAAAAGAGTAGACTAGAGCAAATACAGAGCACTGGTGTTTGTTTAAAGACAACAGTTATTACACACAGCATATGTAGATGGCCTTGGTCTTTAGTGCCTCTTTATTTACGTACACAATAAAAATGTCAAAATCAGACTCCCAGTTAAGTTATTGTTAAAAGAAAGTACACCCTCTTTCAAGTCAGGGGTTTTACATATCACGGCCCAGTTCACTGCTTTCTTAAGCTCCTACCATTGTATTTCAAACAGATGAAGGTCTGTACTTTGACTGGACCAATTCAACACCATCATCTTTTCCTTTCCATTTCTGCTGCTTTGTTTGAGAACATCATCCTGCTGCTGATGACTCAATCTGGGTAAAACTTCCGCTGTTGGCCTCACATTTGACCCTAAAATACTTTAAGGTCGACTCAATGACGTCAAGGGGTCCAGGTCTAAATCCTCATCAATCTCCTCCGCCACCATGCTTGAAGGTAGGTACTGTATGAGGTTTAGGGTTCGGCTGATTAGCTGTTTGGTTTTCACCATACACAGCACTGTGGATTCTTTTCTTTTTTTTTTACATGTCCTGTTTGTCAGTGTGGAGCTCAGAATTGGTGTCTGAGTACCAAGTAGAAGCCCAACAGATTTACTTTCACAAGCAGAGCACTACAGCTTTTGCTATAATACTCCACTTGATATATATGTGTGAGAAATCTTTATTATGAATTGCTGGGGTTTTTATTTTCTGATGTTATGGACATGGAGATGGAAAATAAAGGGGAAGAAAGAAAGAAGATGAAGAAGAGAGGTAGGAAACAAAAAGTCATGAGAGAGGATGAGTTGAAAATACAAGAGAGGAAAGGGAAGAAATAAAACACAGCATTGTGCATTCTGGGTAAACCTCTCTACTTTGGAATAATGTCCTCTGGAGAGATGGGGCCAAAGTCTTGTAGTTCATTCAGATTCAACTTTGATGCCATACTCGTATGCCATACGTATTTTTCTATGACTCCATTATGAACTTCAAACAGCATATTGCAGGTTAAATATTTTCTAAACTGCATATAAAATGTTGTCCAAAATTACTATTTTAAACATTTATTGAGGATATTTATTGTATTAGATGCGATGTGATATGTGGGTTGTCAAATAAGGAGGCGACATACACAACTGTACGTTGGGGTTTACCCCGGGGAACGAGAGGGTAGCCTCCCTCCGCCTTCGGGTGGGGTGACGGGTCCTGACTGTTGTTTGTGCTTACGCGCCAAACAGCAGATTAGATTACCCACCCTTCTTGGAGTCTTTGGAGGGGGTGCTGGAGAGTGCTCCTCCTGGGGACTCCCTTGTTCTGCTGGGGGACTTCAACGCTCACGTGGGCAATGACAGTGAGACCTGGAGGGGTGTGGTTGGGCGGAATGGCCCCCCTGATCTGAACCCGAGTGGTGTCTTGTTATTGGACTTCTGTGCTCGTCATGGATTGTCCATAACAAACACCATGTTCAAGCATAAAGGTGTCCATATGTGCACTTGGCACCAGGACACCCTAGGCCGCAGCTCAATGATCGACTTGGTTGTCGTCTCATCTGATCTGCGGCCGCATGTTTTGGACACTCGGGTGAAGAGAGGGGCTGAGCTGTCCACTGACCACTACCTGGTGGTGAGTCGGGTCCAATGGTGGGGGAGGACGCCGGACAGACCTGGAAGGCCCAAACGTGTTGTGAGGGTCTGCTGGGAACGTCTGGCAGAGTCTCCTGTCAGAAGGAGCTTTAACTCACACCTCCGGCAGAACTTTGAACACGTCCCGGGGGAGGCGGGGGACATTGAGTCCGAGTGGACCATGTTCCGCGCCTCCATTGCCGAGGCGGCTGACCGAAGCTGTGGCCGCAAGGTGGTCGGTGCCTGTCGCGGCGGCAACCCCCGAACCCGCTGGTGGACACCGGCGGTAAGGGATGCTGTCAGGCTGAAGAAGGAGACCTACCGGGTCTTTTTGGCTTGTGGGACCCCTGAAGCAGCTGATAGGTACCGACAGGCCAAGCGGGATGCGGCTCGGATGGTTGCTGAGGCAAAAACTCGGGCGTGGGAGGAGTTTGGAGAGGCCATGGAAAACGACTTCCGTACGGGTTCGAAGCGATTCTGGTCCACCATCCGGCATCTCAGGGGGGGAAAGCGGTCTGCCACCAACACTGTTTACAGTGGGGATGGTGTGCTGCTGACCTCGACGCGGGACGTTTTGGGTTGGTGGATGGAATACTTCGAAGACCTCCTCAATCCCACCAGCACGCCTTCCAATCTGGAAGCAGGGTTTGGGGACTTGGGGTCGGTCTCTCCAATCTCTGGTGCTGAGGTCACAGAGGTCGTTAAAAAGCTCCTCGGTGGCAGGGCTCCGGGGGTGGATGAGATTCGGCCAGAGTTCCTCAAGGCTCTGGATGTTGTGGGGCTGTGTTGGTTAACGCGGCTCTGCAATATTGCGTGGACATCGGGGGCAGTTCCCTTGGATTGGCAGACCGGGGTGGTGTTTAAAAAGGGGGACCACAGGGTGTGTTCCAACTACAGGGGGATCCTGGTAAGCTCTATTCAGGGGTTCTGGAGAGGAGGGTCTGACGGATAGTCGAACCTCGGATCCAGGAGGAACAATGCGGTTTTCGTCCTGGCCGTGGAACACTGGACCAGCTCTACACCCTCAGCAGGGTCCTGGAGGGTGCGTGGGAGTTCGCCCAACCGGTCTACATGTGTTTTGTGGACTTGGAGAAGGCGTTCGACCGTGTCCCTCGGGGGGCCCTGTGGGGGGTGCTCCGGGAGTATGGGGTACCGGGCCCCTTGATACGGGCTGTTAGGTCCCTGTGCGACCGGTGCCAGAGTTTGGTTCGCATTGCCGGCAGTAAGTCGGGCTTGTTTCCAGTGAGAGTTGGACTCCGCAAAGGTTGCCCTTTGTCACCGATCCTGTTCCTAACTTTTATGGACAGGATCTCTAGGCGCAGCCAAGGCGTTGAGGGGATCCCTTTTGGTGGCCTCAGGATCGGGTCTCTGCTTTTTGCAGATGACGTGGTCCTGTTGGCTTCATCGGAACGTGATCTACAGCTTTCGCTGGAGCGGTTCGCAGCCGAGTGTGAAGCGGCTGGGATGAGAATCAGCACCTCCAAATCCGAGGCCATGGTCTTGAGCCGGAAAAGGGTGGGGTGCCTTCTCCGGGTTGGGGATGGGGTTAGGCTTGTGCGGTATCCAAATTTTGATACCGTCAAACTTCCTCAACAAAATACCTCAATATACGGTATTACCGTGACTAATTAACAAATTATGACGTAAGCCTCAAGCGGCACCCAACTGTTGGCTTGGACCCTCACTGTTCAGAAACGGAAAACCAAACACTATTACTGAAACAATAACTACGTTACACATAGTAGCAATAACTTTTAATAATAGAAAATGTAGTTTATAAAAAAAAGGTGCGAATATATAAGAGTCAAACATCATTAAATTAACATATAGAACGGTTTTTGCACAGAAATCAATTAAATAGGCCTAAAGCTTGAACGAATTTTGCAAACCATAACAGTGAACAATAGTTGAATAAGCAAGCTTTCTAACAACAATCTAGTCAAGATTGTTTGCCAGAAAAACCAGCATATTACCTTTTTCTGGCTTCAGCATTGTACGTTGCGGACCCATGACTTTGCCTGCGGTGCTGAAAACTTGCTCCGATGATGAGCTTGTTGCACAGACACACAGGTACTTGAAGTGGGTCCTCATCACCCTGTATAACAGGCTCCAAATAGTAGGTGATTAATTCCGCTCCGGCTCGCTCCTCTACGCAGCAGTGAGCGGGTGGTTGTTTCTGAGATGCGTCTGTAGGTTAGAGGTGTTCCCATCTCTCGCCGTCACCTTTTTACTGCACAGTTTACAAATGGCCTCATCTGGGTTTACCGGCTCTTTGAACCCAAAATATTCCCAAACTGCAGAAGTTGTGCTCTTTTTTGATACCAAATCAGTGGATGCACGACCTGCCATCTTTCTCGCCATCTGTTGGTGCGTCTCCTCCGCACTGTCACGTGATTAATTTCACGCTTATACATTTAAATAAACTTTCCAAAAGTGGGCTTGAACAAATAAAATTATTTAAGTAAAACAGAAAATTCAACCACACGTCAATTTTAGACATCAAATAATTTTTATTTAATATTTAATCCTTCTCCCCTAAATGTAGTGCATTTTTTATTGACGGTATTGAAACTTATATCGTTGCTATTTTTAAATACCGTTGGTAGACGGTATTACCGTAATACCGCCCAAGCCTAGATGGGGTCCTTCGCCAAGTGGAGGAGTTTAAGTATCTGGGGGTCTTGTTCATGAATGAGGGAAAAATGGAGCGGGAGATCGATAGACGGATTGGTGGGGCATCTGCAGTTATGCGGGCGCTTTACCGGTCTGTCGTGGTGAAGAGAGAGCTGAGCCGAAAGGCGAAGCTCTCGCTTTACCGGTCGATCTACGTTCCTACCCTCATCTATGGTCACGAACTCTGGGTGGTGACCGAAAGAACGAGATCACGGATACAAGCGGCTGAAATGAGTTTCCTCTGCAGAGTGTCTGGGCTCTCCCTTAGAGATAGGGTGAGAAGCTCAGTCATCCGGAGGGGGCTCAGAGTAGAGCCGCTGCTCCTACACATCGAGAGGAGTCAGTTGAGGTGGCTCGGGCATCTGGTCAGGATTCCTCCTGGACGCCTCCCTGGTGAGGTGTTTAAGGCACGTCTCACCGGGAGGAGGCCCAGGGGAAGGCCCAGGACACGCTGGAGGGACTATGTTTCTCTGCTGGCCTGGGAGCGCCTTGGGGTTCCTCCCGAGGAGCTGGAACAAGTGGCTGGGGAGAGGGAAGTCTGGGTCTCTTTGCTTAGGCTGCTGACCCCGGATAAGCGGAAGAAAATGGATGGATGGATGGATGGCATACACATTTTCCCGATACCCCTTTTGTACTCTCTCTCTCTTTTAAGTGCTATACAACGTTACGTGAACGGATATTAACGAGTTTGAGACAACTTAGAAAAGCTTATTATTGTTTATTATTGTCAAGGATCAATACAATATTAGCTGACAAATACTAGTGTTTTGTTTTTATTTGCTGGTACATGATGGTAATCTGCCCGACTCTCCACTGATTGTCCTGACACCACGGGTCTTCTTTGGCCATTAATCCTTCCTCTGCTCTCTCTCTTGGGCGCAGCAGGCTCATAGCTGTATGGTTGTGCTCCATCATATGTGGAATTGTAAACATTTAAGGTTTCTTCAGTGTCGGATTCAGCATTAAAATTGATTGTTTTCTATTGATGGAGCTGACGGGTCTCCCTTCGCCTACGTCACTTCTGGTCTGGCGGAGGTTTAATTTTCTCACAAAAACAACTCCAGAAGTCAAAATAATTTATTTACAAGTATTTTTTTTATTTAGAACCAGCTTCTAATATTTTTCTCTAAACAGCGGTTTAAGGTGGGATTTAACCTGCAATATGCTCTGAAGTAAATCATTCATTCAGGGTGCAGGAGTTTTTGTGTTTAGAAATCCTATGCCCCATAAGAAGAAGCTGTTTATAAGTCTGTTGGTCCTGCTTTTTAAACACCTGTACCTTAAACAGCTGTTGCCGTGGATGTGAGGAGTCTGAGGTCACGGTTCTGGCCCTTTTGAGACATCGCTTGCTGGCAATGTCTTCCAGGGAGGGCAGGAAGAAGCCGCAAAGGTCGCCTGGGACGAGACTCGAACCGGGGACGGCCGCGTCGAGGACTGAAGCCTCGACACATGGGGCGCCCGCTCTAACCACTACGCCACGCGACGCCCCGTGTTTTGGGCAGTCTTAATAAACCTCTGCAGATGTTTCCTGTTAGCAGCTGCACAGTTGGCATACCAAGTATGTGAAGACACTCTCAACTGTGCGGAGGTAGAAGGACACCAACAGCTTCTTATTTAGGTGGTTTCTTTCTACCACCCTTAGGAACAGGAGGCCTTTTTAACTACTGCAGTGGTGTTGACAGTCCAGGAGAGGTCCTTGGTTATGTATGTGCCCAAGAATTTGAAGGAACCTGGTAAAGACCAGTTAACTTTATTATAACCTAATCAACCTGATCAGAGAGAATGAAAAGGGGATGCACCTTCAGGTTGCTATGACAGCAGTCAAGTGCAAAGGCTTTACCCAAAGTGAGGAAAAGAAGATACTCTGCACAAAGTGATTAGTCACAGATTGGTTCAGAGCTCCTGGTCAGGTCAGCCTTTTAAATGAAACCCGCCTTTCTTTATCAGTTTGATCACTGTATAAAGATTCACTTTACGTCTCAAAGTCCACCATCTACAGCAGTTTGTTTGTGTGGTTTAAAAAAATAGTGATTGGATAAAAAGTCAAAGTCAAAAATATATACATATTAATCCTAAACTTAAGAGTTAAAATAAATGATATTTAAGCTGTCATGGATTAATGGATTAATAATTGCAACATTTAATATATTAATATTCTGCATCCTGTTGATCAAAATGAATCTTTCATGGGAAACCAAGTGAGACAGACCAGCTAACAGCTCAAACAGCCTCACCGGACAGCTCCCAGACCAGGCCAGCTGAGTTCCTCTATGTATGTGAGTAAGGGTGCACGGCGGTGGGTCTCCTCTCTGAAGTCCTGTCTTAAGGTCATTGTGGATGACATCATAGGCACCAGCTCCAGGAGCTTCTGCACCAGTTCATCAACATCCTCCTGTTGGGTACCCAGCACTGCAGGGAAAAGTCATGAAAGAGTTCAGTTAATGTTTCTACTCTCTTCTAGCATTTGGAGAAGCAGCAGAAACAGATCCGCTGATGGCCAGAATCACAAAATTTTCAGCTAAGAATATATTTCAAGGGAATATTTGTCTTGAAATCAGAAGTACAAACTGTCAGTGCTTGGCGGATGCCTTTAAAAAACTGATACCACTGCTGAGGTGAATATCTACATTTCAGGGACTCTACACACTTTACATTTAGAAATTATATATTTATCCAGACTCATTTTTAGTTGTTTACAAAGAACAAATGATCAGTGTATCTGTACTAGCATGTTTTCATGTGATGAAATCACTATTATTTCAGGGTTGAGGAGGTGTCCATGTTACCTGCAGCTGTGAGGAGGGGGCTAAAACGAACACAGGTCCCTTCATCTTCAAGCTCCACCACATCCACTCCACTAGTGGGAACAAGCTGGGCAAGCTGCTCACCTAGCTGCATTTATACCAATACAGAAGATTTTGTGTTGGTTAGGTTGCTTTAAACATTCATACTGTAGATGTGTTGGAAGATATTTGGTGGCAAGATGTTCAGAAACATGTTTATTCTTTATATGATGCCTTAAAATGAGCAGTTTGAAGTATTGGTGATTAACTTTACATGCAGGAACAGAAATCCGTTTTTAAATTAGGTGTACCCTATTTTAAAATGGATTTCTATTGCTTTCTCATACATGGCCTTTAGAACTACTGTTTCTATAATGAAGGAAAAACTCTCACCCATCTGTTGAAGGAATCCAGCGCCTCCTTCTCTCCAGCACAGAAACCCTCCACTGATCCCCCACTCAGTCCTTAAACACAACACATGGGGATATAAATGGCACAAGAAGACCATACTGAAATGAATATACTGGTTTCATCTAAGTTAGTTGACATCCCCATTCAAACATGTTCTGATCCAGGACTAAACAGCACCATCTGGTGGTTAGGTTATGAAAACAAGTGTAAATACAGATTTGTGTTCTTCTCCATCAGTCAATGAACCACTTGCTTTAGGGACCATACCATCTCTGGATTGTTTTCTGTCTGTATTGTCTTCGCAATACTCTAAAAAGCTTGTTGCAGTTCATTGCTGCCAGAAAAAGCTGAATAGAATGTGTCTGCTCTGCACAGCCATAAGTGGATCTGAATCATTCAAGTCACACAAACCTTACACAGTTGATTTCATTCTTCAATCCAAATAACTAGTGCCGCTTTACATTTTTCTGTCTTCCTTGTGAGATAAAAGGGAAGCGGGATTATTCTTGTGGTGAATGGATGGGGATAAGGATCCTAAAAGCGGAAGAGTGGCTGATTAGAAATCCAAATGGACTCCCTGATAGCGTTATTGATCCAATTCAGTATAACAGAGGACCACCAACCAGGTCTTTGTAAAGACACATGAGCAGGGTGTTTGACAGCTGGAACCCAGACTCTCACACCATGCCCTGTCAGTGTTCTGTGGCAGTGAACTTGACATTTTTTAAGAACATGACTGATGAAAGGAAAAGATTTTTCAACCACAGAGGTATGCTTGGCATATTTTCCATTGGGGAAAAGTCTTAGACCTTTTAAAGTTCAAGGGGCTAAAATGGGATCAAACTTGTGAAAAAGCAACATTCCCTCTGGATCATGGAAGTTATTGCTATGGGATACTGGCAGAGGCCTCCAGTTCCTATCTGGCCTTCACACACATTCTACTAGCAGCCTTTAAAAGGAGTCTCTATCTAGCATGAGAACAAATATAGGCTTCCTCCAATACAATTGATAGATTTTACATGGTTATAGTTTTTGAAGATTCAGACTTAAGACAAGACTCTCATCATGTGGCCCCTTACTGACTGGACACTGGGAAGTGAGGTCATTTAAACAGGCATGTCTGGCAATCCAGGCGTCAGTATTTCTCTCCATAATGGGACACAAATGCTATGAAAGACCTTAAGGTTCTGGTGATAACCTTGTTCTCTGAGTAGCATGAGTAAATATGTGACAGGACCATGCTCCCTGCGGCGGAAGCGAGGCAAGTGAGCTTGTTTTTGAAAGACGACTCAAACTCAGACTGCCTTTTTGTCTCTCTCCTGGCACTGCCCTGCGTGTCTCAGTGGTCCCCTTACTTAGCATGTAAGCCACATGGATTCATGCTTGGTTAGTCAGATTAAGCACAACTTCTTGGTTTGGTCCATCACACTGTCCAATTTGCCGAGCTGGGTTTGCCACCAGTTATCATACCAAGGCTGATGTTCTTTCAAACCTGTTTGTTTCCACTTTCAGATGGAGAGAATTTTAAAGTGAAGCTTCCATTTTCTTTCTGGTCAGAGCCAATTTCCTGCTTACATGCACTGAAATATTGTTAGGAGGGGAAAACACAAGGTACAACTCAGATTACGGAGTTTAAACCTTAGCAGAAGAAGTGCTTCAACACAGACTGAAATCTCATTTCTCATCTTGGAATAAAATATCTTTAGTTCAATCTAATGTCAGCTGAGGGCAGTTTTCAATAGTCTTGGTGAAAATAGTGAAGTGTTTCCATGTGTTTATACAGAAACATGGTGAGGGTCAGTTTATGTGCATTTCCTGCTACATGTAGAGCAGAATGTGACAACTTTACCAGCACACTGCTCGTGGGAAAACTTGAACAGCACGACAGGAGAGCTTTCTTCATCTTCCACCTGTTGGTCACACAAGGATACAGATCAGGAATTGGAAACTCATTCTGATATCACAACATTATCACATGACCTGCTCACTAACATGCAAGAAGTGTTAGTTAAAAAGGTGCAATGTACCCATCCAAACCCTAAGTAAATGCATCGAGCAAATCAATGGATGGATGTGCCATAACTTTCTCCAGCTGAACCTAAAGAACCTGGACCTAAAGAGGAACGATCAAGAGTCAGCACATAGCTCCAGTTAATCCAGCTAGAAACTACTGATCAGGCCTGAAATCTAGGTGTAGTAATGGACTCAGACCTGAACCTCCAGGGTCACATAAAGGTCAATAACAAGGTCAGCCTTCTATCACCTGAAGAACATCTCTAGGATTAAAGGACTGATGTTGCAACACGACCAAGAAAAACTCATCCATGCATTTATCTTTAGTCGGATTGATTACTGCAACAGCATCTTCACAGGTCTGCCTAAAAAGTCAATCAGACAGCTGCAGCTGATCCAGAACGCTGCTGCTCGTGTTCCTCACTAGAACCAGGAAAGTAGAGCACATCACCCAGTTCTAAAGTCCTTACACTGGCTCCCTGTAGCTCAGAGAATAGACTTCTAAATACTTTTACTAGTTTATAAATCATTGAATGGCTTAGCACCAAAGTATGTTGAAGATCTACTGTTACTATAGCAACCCCCTCACCAGAACACTCAGGTCCTCTAATTCCAGTCTACTCAACATCCCTAGAATCAGAACCAAACATGGAGAAGCAGCTTTCAGTTTCTGGAGCAAACTTCCAGAAAACTGCAAAGTTGCTGAAATATTGAGTGCTCTTAAAGCTGCAGTCCAGAGAATATATTTATGTATTAAAATGTTATTAATCTTTAAAATGATACTGGGGTTCAATACTATGATAAAAGGCTAGTGGTCCACAACACTTGTT
>OY747718.1:2275000-2320000 GCA_963556495.2 Valencia hispanica | reverse complement strand
CTACAGTCAGTCAATGTACTACAGTACTAGTCAGTCAATATACTACAGTCAGTCAATGTACTACAGTACTACAGTCAGCCAATGTACTACAGTACTACAGTCAGTCAATGTACTACAGCATTATAGTCGGTCAATATATTACAGTACTACAGTCGGTCAATGTACTACAGTACTACAGTCGGTCAATGTACTGCAGTCAGTCAATGTACTACAGTACTACAGTCAGTCAATATACTACAGTACTACAGTCAGTCAATGTACTACAGTATTACAGTCAGTCAACATACTACAGTACAACAGTCAGTCAATGTACTACAGTATTACAGTCAGTCAACATACTACAGTACAACAGTCAGTCAATGTACTACAGTACTAGTCAGTAAATATACTACAGTACTACAGTCAGTCAATGTACTACAGCATTATAGTCGGTCAATATATTACAGTACTACAGTCGGTCAATGTACTACAGTACTACAGTCGGTCAATGTACTGCAGTCAGTCAATGTACTACATTACTACAGTCAGTCAATATACTACAGTACTACAGTCAGTCAATGTACTACAGTATTACAGTCAGTCAACATACTACAGTACAACAGTCAGTCAATGTACTACAGTACTAGTCAGTAAATATACTACAGTACTACAGTCAGTCAATGTACTACAGCATTATAGTCGGTCAATATATTACAGTACTACAGTCGGTCAATGTACTACAGTACTACAGTCGGTCAATGTACTGCAGTCAGTCAATGTACTACATTACTACAGTCAGTCAATATACTACAGTACTACAGTCAGTCAATGTACTACAGTATTACAGTCAGTCAACATACTACAGTACAACAGTCAGTCAATGTACTAAAGTACTAGTCAGTAAATATACTACAGTACTACAGTCAGTCAATGTACTACAGTCAGTAAATATACTACAGCCAGTCAATATACTACAGTACTACAGTCAGTCAATGTACTACAGTCAGTCAATGTACTACAGTAAGTCAATGTACTACAGTAAGTCAATGTACTACAGTCAGTCAATGTACTACAGTCAGTCTATGGACTACAGTATTAAAGTCAGTCAATGTACTACAGTACTAGTCAGTAAATATACTACAGTACTACAGTCAGTCAATGTACTACAGTACTACAGTCAGTCAATGTACTACAGTATTAGTCAGTAAATATACTAAAGTACTACAGTCAGTCAATGTACTACAGTACTACAGTCAGTCAATGTACTACAGTACTACAGTCAGTCAATATACTACAGTCAGTCAATGTACTACAGTACTACAGTCAGTCAACATACTACAGTACAACAGTCAGTCAATGTACTACAGTACTAGTCAGTAAATATACTACAGTACTACAGTCAGTCAATGTACTACAGTCAGTAAATATACTACAGCCAGTCAATATACTACAGTACTACAGTCAGTCAATGTACTACAGTCAGTCAATGTACTACAGTAAGTCAATGTACTACAGTCAGTCAATGTACTACAGTCAGTAAATATACTACAGCCAGTCAATGTACTACAGTACTACAGTCAGTCAATGTACTACAGTCAGTCAATATACTACAGTCTGTCAATATACTACAGTACTACAGTCAGTCAATGTACTACAGTACTACAGTCAGTCAATGTACTACAGTATTAGTCAGTAAATATACTAAAGTACTACAGTCAGTCAATGTACTACAGTACTACAGTCAGTCAATGTACTACAGTACTACAGTCAGTCAATATACTACAGTCAGTCAATGTACTACAGTACTACAGTCAGTCAATGTACTACAGTATTACAGTCAGTCAATGTACTACAGTATTAGTCAGTAAATATACTACAGTACTACAGTCAGTCAATGTACTACAGTACTACAGTCAGTCAATATACTACAGTCAGTCAATGTACTACAGTACTAAAGTCAGTCAATGTACTACAGTCAGTCAATGTACTACAGTACTACAGTCAGTCAATGTACTACAGTCAGTCAATGTACTACAGTACTACAGTCAGTCAATGTACTACAGTACTACAGTCAGTCAATGTACTACAGTCAGTCAATATACTACAGTACTACAGTCAGTCAATGTACTACAGTCAGTCAATGTACTACAGTACTACAGTCAAAGTACTACAGTCAGTCAATATACTACAGTCAGTCAATGTACTACAATACTACAGTCAGTCAATGTACTACAGTCAGTCAATATACTACAGTACTACAGTCAGTCAATGTACTACAGTCAGTCAATGTACTACAGTACTACAGTCAAAGTACTACAGTCAGTCAATATACTACAGTCAGTCAATGTACTACAATACTACAGTCAGTCAACATACTACAGTACAACAGTCAGTCAATATACTACAGTACTACAGTCAGTCAATGTACTACAGTACTACAGTCAGTCAATGTACTACAGTACTACAGTCAATGTACTACAGTACTACAGTCAATATACTACAGTCAGTCAATATACTACAGTCAGTCAATATACTACAGTACTACAGTCAGTCAATGTACTACAGTACTACAGTCAGTCAATGTACTACAGTCAGTCAATATCCTACAGTCAGTCAATGTACTACAGTACTACAGTCAGTCAATATCCTACAGTCAGTCATTATCCTACAGTCAGTCAATATCCTACAGTCAGTCAATATCCTACAGTACTACAGTCAGTCAATGTACTACAGTACTACAGTCAGTCAATGTACTACAGTCAGTCAATGTACTACAGTACTACAGTCAGTCAACGTACTACAGTACAACAGTCAGTCAATGTACTACAGTCAGTCAATATACTACAGTCAGTCAATATACTACAGTACTACAGTCAGTCAATGTACTACAGTACTACAGTCAGTCAATGTACTACAGTCAGTCAATGTACTACAGTACTACAGTCAGTCAATGTACTACAGTATTACAGTCAGTCAATGTACTACAGTATTAGTCAGTAAATATACTACAGTACTACAGTCAGTCAATGTACTACAGTACTACAGTCAGTCAATGTACTACAGTACTAAAGTCAGTCAATGTACTACAGTCAGTCAATGTACAACAGTACTACAGTCAGTCAATGTACTACAGTACTACAGTCAGTCAATGTACTACAGTCAGTCAATGTACTACAGTACTACAGTCAGTCAATGTACTACAGTCAGTCAATGTACTACAGTACTACAGTCAGTCAATATCCTACAGTCAGTCAATATCCTACAGTCAGTCAATATACTACAGTCAGTCAATATACTACAGTACTACAGTCAGTCAATATACTAGTCAGTCAATATACTACAGTACTACAGTCAGTCAATATACTACAGTACTACAGTCAGTCAATGTACTACAGTCAGTCAATGTACTACAGTCAGTCAATATACTACAGTCAGTCAATATACTACAGTACTACAGTTAGTCAATGTACTACAGTACTACACTTAGTCAATGTACTACAGTCAGTCAATGTACTTTTATCTTTACTTGTATCAAATAAGACGGTTGGTGCACACATGAACTCAGTCTGAGGCTCCGCCCCCTTCACACCTGGCATATCTGCCCTGCATGATGTGGACAGCTGACTCCCCTCAGCCAGCAGAGCTACATTGTTTAGAACAAAAGGCATTTCTATCAGGTAACCTGAACTCTGGACCTGTAAGCAGCCATCTGGAATCCCGTTTAAATAGCATTGTTTCACTTTAAAGTCTGAAGTTAATTATTGGATTCATTTTTAACTAAAAGGATGTTCTTTGACAGGTTGGGATTTTATTGATCAGTCAATATCATGGCACTGCAGCACTGTTCAAAGACCTGAAGTCTGAGTTTAGACTCCGACTCCAGTCACTCTAGACCTGTGCCCTAAAGACCTGAGACTTGACTTGGACTCTTGGTCTGAGACCTCAGTCTTCTTATCTCTTTTTATATCTTTTAGTTATCAGGCTCCTCTCCTGTGGAACCAGCTCCCAGCTTTAGTCCGTGAGGCAGACACTCTGTTTACTTTTAAGGTCAGGCTTAAAACTTTCCTTTTTGATAAAGCTTATAGTTAGAGTGGCTTAGGTCATCCTGAGCTATCTCTGTAGTTATGCTGCTATAGGCTTAGAGTGCTGGAGGACAGACTTACCAATTTTCTTCACTCTGCTACTTCATTTTCTCCTACTACTCTCCAGTTGTATTATTTGCTGTTACTTCGACTGTTAACTTTGTTTTCTCTCAGTGTTTTTCTCTCCATAGAAGATATACCAGGTCTGGTATCCTGCTTGGCTGCAATGCCCTGTTGGATGGGGGGCATCGACTGGGATGATCCTCCCAGTAACTGAACATCCACTGTGTCCTGTTATCAACTTTTTACTTTCTGTAACATAGAAAGTTCTCTTATATCAGATCTTCTGTTCCTTCTGTGTTTCTGCTCTGTCTTCTCAAACCCCCAGACGGTCGTGGCAGATGGCCGCTCCTACTGAGCCTGGTTCTGTTGGAGGTTTCTTCCTGTTAAAGGGGAGTTTTTCCTCTCCACTGTCGCTACATGCTTGCTCAGTATGAGGGATTGCTGAAGGATTGCTGTGGTTAGAAACTCTGCATCAACGGGACCCAACCCACGCCAATGACTGACGCAATCTGCTGGGATTCCTTAAATAGGAAACTTTTTAACTGATTGGAATGTTTGTATAAATGTACTGAAATAACTTCTTGTTAAGTGCCTTGAGATGATATCTGTTGTGAATTGGCGATATATAAATAAACTGAATTGCATTGAAACTGAATCTGATGAGTGAAAGGAAGCAGGTAGGTCATCTACAGGCTGCAGCTGCTGGGATGAGGTTAAATATCAGCCAGTGATGTTGGTGGATTATTATGGGATGTTAATAGCTCATAAAAATCTGTTCATGTTAGCTGTAGCTTCATAATAATGATCTCTGAATTAAAGTACTTTGGATTATTTCAGAAAGAAAACAGACATAACTGACAGCCAACATTCTCTCACTAGCTGCAATATTACGCAGACAATTCAGACTAAAAGTATCAAAATAAAAGCACTTCCTGTTCTGCTCATTCAGTAGTTTAACACTCACTTATTTACTTCCTCCACTTTGTCTCATTGATTATGTTGTAATTTATACCTTAAATCTGAAAATGTTTACTATTTAGAAGTGAGAACAAGGGATTTAAATGTAGATTTAGAAAAATTATTTCCCAATATTATAAAAACTTCTCCAGCTCAGAGAGGAGAAGGAAACCCTCTAAACCAGACTTAGTGCTGATATATAATGAAGGAGTGGACAATATGAAAACAGGGATAAACAGCTGTTAACAGGATTATTACAAAGAATGAAAAACAAAACTTTAACATAAACAAGTTTGAATCTATTATAGTTCTTATAACATTAATCACTGTTTATGTTTCTAATGGCATAAATATTCCATTTGATCAATTTTCAACATAATAGAAATGGGTTAAAAATGTTGAAATGTTCTTGTGATAATATAGGATATCCTGAGGATGAGAGCTGACGTACCCCTCCACATGAAGCCACATACTGTGCTGATCACACAGCTCCTTCAGACGGCTCAGTTTATCTGTGTGACCTGCTCCAGGGGTTCCTGAGAGGAGATCAACCAAAAACAAAACCACATTACTAATTCAGTGCCAGGATTAAAAAATGACCAGGGCGTAAAATAACTGATATGTGGACATAATGTGAAATGCTTTGGAACAGTGACTGTCCTTTACCTGCGTTGGCAATAAGCAGCAAAGGAAGCTTCCCAGCTTCTATGTCCTCTTTGATCAACTTGTCCAACAGGGCAACATCCTGGAAGTCAAAAACATTATTCTCCTCATCAGATCCACTTTCATTGAGCCATTTGAGATGGATGTTGTTCCACCACCCGTTTTCTCCTACCATTTGGTGTTGGGATCCAAAGATGGTGTTACATGACACTGTACACAGGCTGGACAGAGGCAAGCCAAGCTAATAAAGATAAAAGGAAATTTAATACTAAACATTAATAGATTAGAGATTCATCAATCACTGCTCGAGTCAAGGTGCTTCCAGAGATTTAGTTAGGCTCACGTGTGTGCAATCATGTGAAAAGCAACTTAAGATTCTTTCGATCATCCATACATAACAATGAGCTGACATTTACACCAGATCGTTATATAATAAACAACATTCATTCATTGGCTCTCCCCAGTTATCCTGGGCTGTTGCCCATCTCCAGCAGACATCAGATGAGAGGCGGGGTCCACCCTGGACAGGTCACCAGTCCATCACAGGACAAACGACCATGCACACAGACACACAAACTCATACCAAAGGGCGATTTAAACTGATTCACCCAACAGTTATGTATGTGGACCGTGGGAGGAAGCCAGAGTACCCAGAAAGAAACCACACATGCACAGGGGGAAGATGCAAACTCCATCCAGACAGACCCAAGGTCCGGATTCGAACCCAGGACCTTCTTGTGCTGCTAAAAAATATGATTAAAGAAAACCAGTTCTACCTACAAGCTAAACTATAACTATATATGCTATATACAGCTATAATTAATAAAGCAGGCAAACACCAGGCTTCTGGAATAGCCTTTGCTAAAAACTTCCACAATCTTCCACAGAGGAGCATGCAAAGATACATTTATCCAAATATTAGTAGGGTTAGGTCTGACGCTATATGGATCCACGTACCTGGTTGCATAGGTGTTGTCCCAGGCCAGGCCTACAGGAGGCGCTCTGGTAGATAACTGGCTGTCTGGAGCTTAACACAGCATAGCCTTCAGTAGTATACTCCTCATAACGGGCATTAATGGCAAGCCGACAGACCTTTACAAGGCCATCCCTGCCATCTTCATGGAAGTAGGCGGAGCCATTCTCATATCTGCAGGACAGTCATGGATGGGATTACTGAGTAGAAACATTAACCACGCTCAAAAACTGTCCAGAGACTACATCTGTGAACATTTTAATGAAGCTCCTTTCCTCCAAATTGTTTAATACAAACTCCTTCTGATTTATGTTCAAATAATCTCTCAGGGGTTACTTGTGGAGTTCCACAGGGTTCTGTGCTTGAACCAATTCTTTTGACCATATATATGCTTCCAATTGGTAGAATCATTAGACAGCATGGGATACATTTCCACAGCTATGCCGATGATACACAACTATATTTATCCATAAATCCTGATGAATCCAGTCAGTTAGGTAGATTACAGGCATGTCTGGGAGACATAAAAACATGGATGTCTCTAAACTTTTTGCTCTTAAATTCTGACAAGACAGAAGTTGCTGTCTTTGGACCAGAAGTTCTTAAACAGAAACTGATTAGTCAATCACTTCATCTGGATGGCATTAAATTGGCCCCCAGTAATAACGTAAAGAACTTCGGCGTTATTTTTGACCGAGACTTGACATTTAAATCCCATATTAAACAGGTTTCTAGGATTTCCTTCTTTCACCTCCGGAATATTGCTAAATTAGAAACATCCTGTCCAGGAGTGATGCTGAGAAACGAGTCCATGCATTTGTCACCTCAAGGCTGGACTACTGTAATTCTTTACTATCAGGTAGTCCACAAAATGCCATTAAAAGCCTTCAGTTGATCCAAAATGCAGCAGCAAGAGTTCTGATAAATATTAAAAAGAGAGATCACATTTCTCCTGTTTTAGCTTGAGGCTAAGGTCATCCTGAGCTATCTCTGTAGTTATGCTGCTATAGGCTTAGACTGCTGGAGGACAGACTGACCAATTTTCTTCTCTCTGCTACTTCCTTTTCTACTACTACTCTCCAGTTGTATTATTTGCTGTTATTTCGACTGTCAACTTTGTTTTCTCTCAGTGTTTTTCTCTCCATAAAAGATATACCTGGTCTGGTATCTTGCTTGGCTACAATGTTGGACGGGGGGCATCGACTGGGATGATGCTCCCAGTAACTGAACATCCACTGTGTCCTGTTATCAACTTTTTACTTTCTGTAACATGGAAAGTTCTCTTATATCAGATCTTCTGTTCCATCTGTGTCTCTGCTCTGTCTTCCCAAACCCCCAGACAGTCGTGGCAGATGGCCGCTCCTACTGAGCCTGGTTCTGGTTCTGTAGAAGGTTTCTTCCTGTTAAAGGGGAGTTTTTCCTCTCCACCGTCGCTACATGCTTGCTCAGAATGAGGGATTGCTGAAGGATTGCTGTGGTTGGAAAGTCTGCATCAATGGGGCCCAACCTCACGCCAATGACTGACGCAATCTGCTGAGATTCCTTACATAGGAAACTTTTTAACTGATTGGAATGTTTGTATAAATGTATTGAAAACAATCTATCCATCCATTCATTTTCTTCTGCTTATCCGGGGTCGGGTCGCGGGGGCAGCAGCCTAAGCAAAGAGACCCAGACTTCCCTCTCCCCAGCCACTTGTTCCAGCTCCTCGGGAAGAACCCCAAGGCGCTCCCAGGCCAGCCGAGAAACATAGTCCCTCCAGCGTGTCCTGGGCCTTCCCCTGGGCCTCCTCCCGGTGAGACGTGCCTGAAACACCTCACCAGGGAGGCGTCCAGGAGGCATCCTGACCAGATGCCCGAGCCACCTCAACTGACTCCTCTCGATGTGGAGAAGCAGCGGCTCTACTCTGAGCCCCCTCCGGATGACTGAGCTTCTCACCCTATCTCTAAGGGAGAGCCCAGACACTCTGCGGAGGAAACTCATTTCAGCCGCTTGTATCTGTGGTCTCGTTCTTTCGGTCCCCACCCAGAGTTCGTTACCATAGATGAGGGTAGGAACGTAGATCGACCGGTAAAGCGCCAGCATAACTGCAGACGCCCCACCAATCCGTCTATCGATCTCCCGCTCCATTTTTCCTTCATTCGTGAACAAGACCCCCAGATACTTAAACTCCTCCACTTGGGGAAGGACCCCATACCCGACCCGGAGAAGGCACCCCACCCTTTTCCGGCTCAAGACAATGGCCTTGGATTTGGAGGTGCTGATTCTCATCCCAGCCGCTTCACACTCGGCTGCGAACCGCTCCAGCGAAAGCTGTAGATCACGTTCCGATGAAGCCAACAGGACCACGTCATCTGCAAAAAGCAGAGACCCGATCCTGAGGCCACCAAAAGGGATCCCCTCAATGCCTTGGCTGCGCCTAGAGATCCTGTCCATAAAAGTTAGGAACAGGATCGGTGACAAAGGGCAACCTTGGCGGAGTCCAACTCTCACTGGAAAGAAACCCGACTTACTGCCGGCAATGCGAACCAAACTCTGGCACCGGTCGTACAGGGACCTAACAGCCCCTATCATACTCCCGGAGCACCCCCCACAGGGCCCCCCGAGGGACACGGTCGAACGCCTTCTCCAAGTCCACAAAACACATGTAGACCGGTTGGGCGAACTCCCACGCACCCTCCAGGACCCTGCTGAGGGTGTAGAGCTGGTCCAGTGTTCCACGGCCAGGACGAAAACCGCATTGTTCCTCCTGGATCCGAGGTTCGACTATCCGTCGGACCCTCCTCTCCAGAACCCCTGAATAGACCTTACCAGGGATGCTCAGAAGTGTGATCCCCCTGTAGTTGGAACACACCCTGTGGTCCCCCTTTTTAAACAGGGGGACCACCACCCCGGTCTGCCAATCCAAGGGAACTGCCCCCGATGTCCACGCAATATTGCAGAGCCGCGTTAACAACACAACCCCACAACATCCAGAGCCTTGAGGAACTCCGGTCGAATCTCATCCACCCCCGCAGCCCTGCCACCGAGGTGGTTTTTAACGACCTCGGTGACCTCAGCACCAGAGATTGGAGAGACCGACCCCAAGTCCCCAAACCCTGCTTCCAGATTGGAAGGCGTGCTGGTGGGATTGAGGAGGTCTTCGAAGTATTCCATCCACCAACCCAAAACGTCCCGCGTCGAGGTCAGCAGCACACCATCCCCACTGTAAACAGTGTTGGTGGCAGACCGCTTTCCCCCCCTGAGACGCCGGATGGTGGACCAGAATCGCTTCGAACCCGTACGGAAGTCGTTTTCCATGGCCTCTCCAAACTCCTCCCACGCCCGAGTTTTTGCCTCAGCAACCATCCGAGCCGCATCCCGCTTGGCCTGTCGGTACCTATCAGCTGCTTCAGGGGTCCCACAAGCCAAAAAGACCCGGTAGGACTCCTTCTTCAGCCTGACAGCATCCCTTACCGCCGGTGTCCACCAGCGGGTTCGGGGGTTGCCGCCGCGACAGGCACCGACCACCTTGCGGCCACAGCTTCGGTCAGCCGCCTCGGCAATGGAGGCGCGGAACATGCTCCACTCGGACTCAATGTCCCCCGCCTCCCCCGGGACGTGTTCAAAGTTCTGCCGGAGGTGTGAGTTAAAGCTCCTTCTGACAGGAGACTCTGCCAGATGTTCCCAGCAGACCCTCACAACACGTTTGGGCCTTCCAGGTCTGTCCGGCGTCCTCCCCCACCATCGGAGCCGACTCACCACCAGGTAGTGGTCAGTGGACAGCTCAGCCCCTCTCTTCACCCGAGTGTCCAAAACATGCGGCCGCAGATCAGATGAGACGACAACCAAGTCGATCATTGAGCTGCGGCTTAAGGTGTCCTGGTGCCAAGTGCACATATGGACACCTTTGTGCTTGAACATGGTGTTTGTTATGGACAATCCATGATGAGCACAGAAGTCCAATAACAAGACACCACTCGGGTTCAGATCAGGGGGGCCATTCCGCCCAACCACACCCCTCCAGGTCTCACTGTCATTGCCCACGTGAGCGTTGAAGTCCCCCAGCAGAACAAGGGAGTCCCCAGGAGGAGCACTCTCCAGCACCCCCTCCAAAGACTCCAGGAAGGGTGGGTAATCTAATCTGCTGTTTGGCGTGTAAGCACAAACAACAGTCAGGACCCGTCCCCCCACCCGAAGGCGGAGGGAGGCTACCCTATCATTCACCGGGGTAAACCCCAACGTACAGGCGCCGAGATGGGGGGCAACAAGTATGCCCACCCCAGCTCGGTGCCTCTCAGCAGGGGCAACTCCAGAGTGGAAGAGAGTCCAACCCCTCTCGAGGAGACGGGTTCCAGAGCCAGAGCCGTGCGCCGAGGTGAGTCCGACGATGTCCAGTCGGAACCTCTCAACCTCGCATACCAGCTCCGGCTCCTTCCCCACCAGAGAGGCGACGTTCCACGTCCCGAGAGCCAGCTTCTGCAGCCGAGGATCGGACCGCCAAGGTCCCCGCCTTTGGCCGCCGCCCATCCTGCACAGCACCCGACCCCTATGGCCCCTCCCACAGGTGGTGACCTCATGGGAAGGGGGGCCCATGTTACCTCTTCGGGCTAAGCCCGACCGGGCCCCATGGGTAAAGGCCCGGCCACCAGGCGCTCGCCAACATGCCCCACCTCCAGGCCTGGCTCCAGAGGGGGGCCCCGGTGACTCGCGTCCGGGCGAGGGAACACTGAGTCCATCTGTCTTGTTTATCATAGGGGTCTTTTGTATTGAAATGACTTCTTGTTAAGTGCCTTGAGATGACATCTGTTGTGAATCGGCGCTATTTAAATAAACTGAATTGAATTGAAAAATAATCAAATGCAAATGATCAAACACATATAACAGGGTTTTTTTTTCCGGTTAAATGCTTCATTGGTTGATTCATCCTGAAGAAACTGGACTACTTCTGATAAGCTACAGATAAAAGATTCATCCTAAATCTACATTTCCAGGAAAAGTTACAAAAAACCCCATTAGGAGCTCTTACTGCCCTGGAATACAGTGCCTAGCAGAAATATTTATAGCAATTGAACTTTATTTCATTTCATCGCATTACACAGAAACTTGAATATATTTTATTGGGATATTAAATGAAAAAAAATTTGGTTTTCAAAATTTTACACAAAAGAAATCTGACAAGTTTGGTGTGTTTTTATATTTAGCCCCCCTGAGTCAATCTGTTGCAGAAACACCTTTGGTTGCAGTTGCCTCATTTATGATGCCTGCTTATGCACGAAACGAGGTCTGAGCTATCTACGCTAAATTTGGGATTTATAGAAAAAAAACATGGTGGAAAAATGTGCGCAACTTTAAGCGCACTAAGGACCTTGCTGCTTACGCCCATTTTGGACAGGGAGGACACTGGGAGTGCAGCTGGTGAGATGGAAACACGGAGAATTTAAATTTAATTTCTTTCCCTTTATTTTCCGTCTCTGTGTCCCTGGCGCATCAGGAAAAGAAAAAAAAAATTCCACAGCAATTTCTAATAAAGATTTCTTACACATATATATCAAGCGGAGTCTATAACAAAAGCTCTAATGCTCCACTTGTGTTGTGCTTCTACTTGGTACTCAGACACCAATTCTGAGCTCCACACAGAAATTATATCACAGTATTTTCATATTTATGTCTTCAGATTATACAGCAATTGCACTTATTGGTGCATTAATTGTGTGATGTACAAATATAAATCCTGCAGTGACTCTCCTGCATGAAGATCAGCCACTGGTAGCATCAGGATGGGGGGAGCTGATGTAGATTCCCTAAAGCACTCCCATTAGATCTATGTGCTAAACTGGGTCCACTGTTAGATTTACGGACCCACCAGAACCGTTTCAGTTTATTTGTGACCCCCAATTAATATTTTGCACAGATGATACTTTTTCAAAGTAGACTTAAAACAAATCGTTTTTGTCCGGGTTTAAATATCTTGGAGTGCTGAGACGTATAACGTTCTGCTGTAATTTAGTTTGTATTTGCTTTATTTGCTTTTATTCCAATCTTATTGTTGCTACAAGAAGTAATCATAAAATTCAAACTTTATATGTTTGAATTTTCCCTGTGACGTAGAAGGGACTGGCTCGTTTTGCCGCCTGTTTTGTTTCTGCGGCTAATGCAGGCGATGGGGGTTGGAGAAAATGTTCATGTGCAGCATGCGTATGCAGCTCAGAGTGACAGATCGCATTTCACAAAGAACAAGTATTACATGGGTTCACGGTGAACGACACCTTTAAGCTTCTGCCCCAAAACCCGACCCAAATAAGGGTTCCCATTAGCTTACAGCCTAATGGGAACAAATAAAGGGATCTCTTGTTTCATTAGTCTCATTCTGCTTCTGAGTTTCTATGCAGATATTGAACCAAATCACATAGAAAAACTGTCTACTTTCATTAAAATGTATAAAAAACAAAAAGTGCTCAGTGGTCCATAATCTTGGTCCAAAATTATTAAAAGAAATTGTGGAAGGGTCACAGAGTCATATGGCTCTGGAGCGGAAGGATGCTGAGCACTGGACTATTACATAAAATTCTAATATAATAATAATAATAATAATAATAATAATAATAATAATAATAATAATAATAATAATAATAATAATAATAATAATAATAATAATAATTTCACAAGGCAAGGTATACTTCCATTACATAGAATCAGATAGGATGCTGATACTGTAGCTGTGTGACTCTTTTCTGAGCCGCTACATCAACTTAGAATGTCGTAGTAAACATCTATGAAGGGTTTAGTAGTGTTCCCTACTGCAGGATTTTACCTGAAGATCCTGCAGAGCCACAGTGTGGTGTCAGACAGAATCCGAGTGGTCAGCTTCCGGAGTCGCTCTCTGTCCAGCACGGAGATGTACGCTGCCAGGCTGTGGCCCAGCAGGGCCATGTGGCCCTGTTCCCCCACATTCTGCATCCTGCTGGAGACACCACACAGAAACGTCCCTGAGGGCTGGGCCAACTGCAGTATGTAACATCATCCATTAACATGCAACATCATCCATTAACATGCAACATCATCCATTAACATGTAACATCACCCATTAACATGTAACATCATCCATTAACATGTAACATCACCCATTAACATGTAACATCATCCATTAACATGCAACATCATCCATTAACATGTAACATCATCCATTAACATGTAACATCATCCATTAACATGTAACATCATCCATTAACATGTAACATCATCCATTAACATGTAACATCATCCATTAACATGCAACATCATCCATTAACATGTAACATCATCCATTAACATGTAACATCATCCATTAACATGTAACATCATCCATTAACATGCAACATCATCCATTAACATGTAACATCATCCATTAACATGTAACATCACCCATTAACATGTAACATCATCCATTAACATGTAACATCACCCATTAACATGCAACATCATCCATTAACATGCAACATCATCCATTAACATGTAACATCATCCATTAACATGTAACATCATCCATTAACATGTAACATCATCCATTAACATGTAACATCATCCATTAACATGTAACATCATCCATTAACATGTAACATCATCCATTAACATGTAACATCATCTATTAACATGTAACATCATCCATTAACATGTAACATCACCCATTAACATGTAACATCATCCATTAACATGTAACATCATCCATTAACATGTAACATCATCTATTAACATGTAACATCATCCATTAACATGTAACATCACCCATTAACATGTAACATCATCCATTAACATGCAACATCATCCATTAACATGTAACATCATCCATTAACATGTAACATCATCCATTAACATGTAACATCATCCATTAACATGTAACATCATCTATTAACATGTAACATCATCCATTAACATGGATCTGTTCATACCACCTTCACAGGTGAACACTTGTGTCTGTATTAGTTTGGTTATCTGAACACAATCCCCCCAGGGATGCATTCAATGAACCCCCCCCCCCCATATCACGTCTGGGAAGCTACACTGGTGAGCTTATTAAAATGTGTGGCTGAAATAAAAGCATAAAAATGTGATTCAGATGAATGTGAGCCGTGTCAGCGTTTAGTTGGGACTGACTGGATGAGGTATACCTGTTGACTGCCCAGTTGACAGCCCACTCTGTGATGGGGCTGCATGCTGATCTGTTTGGAAAGCAGGTAACTGATCCGATCACATAGGATGGATTTTAACATTAGGTGTGAACTGTCATTGTTGCTCACTTTCATGTGGATCAGCTAGGATATACAGTATAGGTGTGAAGCAGGTGTGAACAGAGCCATATTGTTCTCGTATCTTTGCACAAAGTACTGCAGCAATTTCCTAATGTTGTAAACCTACCCAACATTTGGCAATAAAACCCTTTCTGATTCTGATTTTTTTTTTTTCATCATTTGTTTAGTTCTTGGTCCCTTTTTATCTCATTTTAAAAGTATAAAAACTAAAGTTAACAATAAAGGCATAAAATATGAAACCTGTAAAAACATCAGACAGTAGCAAAGGACGGATGAACAGGTGGGCCAATGTAAGGATAGATTGTCTTTTAGACAATCGAATAGAAAGTAGAATTTTTTCCCCTTCTCCGTTTTCTGCTTCCATGCCTCTCTGGCTCTGGAAAAGGATTGAAGTAAATTCTAGAGTGCAGAGGAACCCTACTTTATTGATTTCCCTCAGTTCCAATCAATAATGTATTTTTGAATGGAATTATTGAAGGGTTGTTTATTGAAGTGGACACCTCCATGCTGGATAGGGACAATGCCCCACTACTGCCCTCCAAGCCACCAGACAGAATCCTGCTTTTCCACTTATGCTTCTAGACTCACAGTCAACTCACACAATGAAACCATCAGAGATGATTCATGATATCTAACACACTTCAATCACTTATCAGTGACTAGCTCTACTTACGGTTGGCTGGGCCTGTCCTTCCCATCCTCTTCATCTTCCTCTTCATGAATGAGGTGGTGAACAAGGTGCAGTATAGTGGTTACATCCTGGCCACTGCAGATGAAATACACATCCTGAATGTTCTAAAGACAACTATTGTTCCCAGGGAGCCACTGCTGCCACATCACATGAAGCCAAGAAAATATATAGCTGCTGAACATTCTGGTGATATAAGACCTGAGAAGGTTGACTGATCAGTTTTCAGAAATCAGTTAGAATGAAAAAATATGGAATCCAGTAGGGTGGGGAATCAGCCTGTAAATGGCTTCTGTAAAACAAATGCCTCCATGAAAGGTACTATGCAAACGAGCTCCAATAAGGTCAGTCTGTGATAGTTTGGACATGCTCTGAGAAGAGATAGTGGGTTTATAGGAGCTACCAGTCAGGAGGACAAGAGGAAGACTTTAGAGAAGACACAGAGGATGGAGACGGTTAGTGTAACAAGTTGAAGATGCATATACACTGTAGAGACGACTGAGGAAACACCTAGAAGTAGGGCTGGGCGATAAATCAATTTGATCGATTAATCAAATTTTCTGTTTATGAAGATTTCATTTTTTGATAAATCGAGAAAATCGGCAAAAAACATTTCACCAGTGCACTCCAAGGGTTTCAGTACTTCAAAGTGATGTAAGGTCTACCTTCATGGTTTACAGTGGCCATTCATTCAGATGAACTACCAGAAAGGATGAGTAAAATAAAAGCAAGTTTTAAAAATATTTTCTGTCATTTTACATTTCTTTTTAGGAATAGAAAGGGAGAACAATATTGGAAATCGGATTTATCATCACACAAATCGTAGATGTTATTTTTAAGCCATATCACCCAGCCCTACCTAGAAGAAGAACAAGAAGCAGAAGCATCCTCACTAAGATCAGCAGATACCCTTACCATCCTGCCTCCTATAACAGAGAACAGTCAGCTAACACAGCAGAAAAGATTCTCTTCAAAAAGGTCAATCAAACGATGTGGCAAAAGATGTTGGATGTTTCAAGTCAGCTGGGCTTAAAGTTTGGAGCAAATGAAAAACTAAACGTCTGGGTCATGAATTTGGTCTTTAAAGGACCACTATATGACAAAAGTCTGTGCCTGAAAGCATTTCTTTGGTGTCTGAACTAACTTCCAGCTTAAATCTGAACAATATAGATCAATTGTGTAATAACTTTATGCTCTTCTGTTATGAAGCATTCTGACACTGATCTGTACTGCAGTGGAAATTAAAGCATGCTGTGGTTCAGAGGATTTCAACAGTGATTGTGGAGATTTTTACAATGCTCTGCATCCTGAGAGACTGTTAATATGTCCTTTAACTTATTTAACATTAGAATTGTGTTACAGTTGAGTATTGTCTTGACAAAGATCATTCTTCAAACACACAGGCCTCTTTAAACGCAGTAATAAAAACAGGTTTTTAAAACAGCATCCGGGAGAGCAGGTAGCTGTCTGCAGGACACATGAAACACACCGAAAAACTGTGTGTGTGTGTGTGTGTGTGTGTGTGTGTGTGTGTGTGTGTGTGTGTGTGTGTGTGTGTGTGTGTGTGTGTGTGTGTGTGTGTGTGTGTGTGTGTGTGTGTGTGTGTGTGTGTGTGTGTGTGTGTGTGTGTGTGTGTGTGTGTGTGTGTGTGTGTGTGTGTGTGTGTGTTCTCCTGGTCCTCTGAGTTCTACTTGTTGGTTTTAGAGGTATGGTGTGAATTAGGTTTTAGTTAAGGTCAGGTTTACGGATAGATTGGTAATGGTTAGGAAAAGTGCCTGGGTTAGGCATAATGCAAATGAATGGAAGTGTATGTAAGAGACTTACTCTCCCTGCAGGGGCCCGGGGATGCTGGTTCTACTGAACCGTCGGCTCTCTGTTCCTGCATCTGGCTCCCTAAACAGACGCACAAACATACATACAGCTCCATGAATCCTTCAGCATGTTAGAGGATTCTACACTCATGCACCCCCTCCACTGAATGCAACTACCCCCTCATTTTAAAAATATGATGTTGGATCATACATCTGTCCATCTCCAAGGATCTTCATGGCTTCGCTCAGATTTTTTCCCACCTGAGCCAGAGCAGCGTCTACCATCATCCAGGAAGAGGGTTTGTTTTCTGAAGGAGAGTGAAGCACACTGAATTTACACAGTGAAAACACATACATATGAAGCACACCAACGTAACACAGAAACACTATGAGGATTTCGTGGACAAGATATCCATCAGTCAAGAAGGTGGAGAATATTCTAAGGATTTCATTTAGCAGCAGTGGATGTTCAGGTTGACCATTGGGAGTCCTAGGCAGGATAAGGAAATCCATCATTAGTTGCTTTGTATTTACTAAGGTAGGGTTCTACTGAAAGGAACAAGTGAGATAAGAAGTAAAGGTCATCACCGACAACACCCTGCGGAAGTATTAATATCCACTCTCTGTAATGTTCCAACCACAAACCTTAACGGATGACAGTGGAATTTTATGTGACAGACCAACTGTACCGTAAATAATTGTGAAGTGAAAGGAAAATCATGCATGTTTCGGGGAAGGTCATAGCTATGGCATATTTCACACTTTGGGGTATCATCTACACTTTGATAAGAGTCATTATGTGGGTTGCAGTTGAAGGGTACTGTCTCTTTAAGAGTTCCAACAGGTAACAGTGGGAGGAGTTAACAGCGGTTAAGAGTTGTTGGGTTGCTATGGGTTTTGTGGAAAAAGAACCTGAAATCCTGTCTCCCACATCCACAACACATGCATCTGTTTACAACTACAAATCTGAAAAGTGTGGCATGCATTTATGTTTAGCTCATTTTACTTTGGTGACACTAATGAAAGAACTCTTACTGCTACCAAAGGCTTTTGAAAGTAAAACAGAGTCCAGATGGGTGTAATTTAATCTGGGTAAAACCAGCTGTTCGTTTCTGACCTCAGAAGTTCCGTAGAGTAGACCGGTCAGGGAGAAGGTTCTGGTCCAGTTTCTAACAGGGTTAGGTTCTACAACAACATCTGCCAGACCTCAGTTCAATCCATCATGTGAACATGGAGAGAGAACAAGCAGGGCTTTGGTCTGAGAAGCAGCTAAGAAGCCCAGGCTAACAGTGGGGAAGCTGCAAAGATCCAGAGCGAATGTGAAAGAAGCTGCTGAGCAGACATCTACACAAAAACGCTCTTTATGGTGGAGAGATGATCATAAGCAGCTCCTGGCAGATATTATACATGCCCAATACTATGTTGGTGAGCCATGGTGGGGGCAGTATCATGCTGTGGGAATGCTATTTTTGTTTTAGGAGACAGTGAATTCCTGAGGGACGAACCCTGGAGGCCGGTAGCGGTAACTGCAGCGAGTCCGATTTTTATTTGTAAAAACAAAATAATGAAACATATGGATAAACATATGAACATTTGTGGTTATAATATGACAAAAGGAGAAAAGGTTCTAACAGTATGAATACTTTTACAAGTAGGCTAAACATTGTTAAAAAGCTGAATTAACCTAAAATGTGGATGAGAACTTCTATAGGAGCAACACTGTCACTGAACTATCTCCATTCTTCATTCACTCCTCAGCTGGAAGCCAGAGCGCTTCTACAGACAGCTGAGCTCCTGTCTCCTTCAGTGGACCCTCGGTATCAGGTTCGGTTCGGTTCGGTTCGGTTCGGACAGACAGACAGCAGCTTGCTCGCTGAGCTGAAACAAAAGCCACATCATATCCCCGCTTTCCACAGCTCCTTACCTTTAAACTCCACCGCTGACAGTGTGACTGACAGCTGCGCTCCGTGGACAGAAAGAAGGGACGCAGAGAAATGGTTCCCAGGTAACGCCCCTGCACAAGTCTCCGGGAAAGCCCGTGGAAACGTTTTAATAACAGGTCTGGATTTATCGCGTATTTAATAATCTGTCTCCGTGGGAGGTTTCTGTTAACCACGGACCGAACCGGACACTTTACTTCCTGGACCTGCCGAGCGACGTGCATTCCACGCTGGCAGCGCTGACGTCACGCTCCGCCGCTCAGGATTGGTCAGTCTGGCGGCAGCTGATGATCACACAGCGTATGGTTTATTTAGTCCGCTGAACACGGAACTGCAGCCAGAACCATGCTACAGTGTTCATTCAGTGGGATAGTTGATGAGAAGGAAAACATTTCCCCAACATTCAGAATAAAGCTGAGGTCACAAGCAGTAGGGGAACCAATAGGAGACAAGAGATCTTTCTGAGTGGAAAAAGAATTAAACAGTGCAACTTGAATGGAACCTTAGTCTATTTATTTTAAGTAATTATTTTTGGACCTAAAGAGGCACAATCAAGAGTCAGCACACAGCTTCAGTTAATCCAGCTAGAAACTACAGATCAGGCCTGAAATCTAGGTGTAGTAATGGACTCAGACCTGAACCTCCAGGGTCACATAAAGGTCAATAACAAGGTCAGCCTTCTATCACCTGAAGAACATTTCACACACACACACACACACACACACATATATATGTATATATATATATATATATATATATATATATATATATATATATATATATATATATATATATTATAGCTCTGATGATTTCTTTAACTCCTGTTCCTTCTGCAGACTGTTTCTTATTTGACTGCAGCTTTAGACAGGAAGGCTGAACGCTTCCATTGCTATTGAACTTGTTGATTTGGTTTTATTGTCTGCTTGTTTGTATTACATTATTGTATTACTATATGTGTGACTTGTTTTTCTCTTGGTTTGTTGCACTCTTTGATTTGATTTAATAATTTTGTAGAAGGAAGCTAAGATTCAAAATTCAATTCAATTCAAAATTACTTTATTAATCCCAAAGGGAAATTAAATGTTGTTGTAACTCATTATGCAAGTTCCTTCAAAGATTTGTTGTAGATGCTGATGGCTGTGGGTAGGGATGATCTCTTGTAGCGCTCTGCAGATCTGAAGAAGCCGCTGACTGAAGACGCTCTGTAGTTGTTTGACAGTCTGATGTAGAGGATGCTCTGGATCTATGGCGTCTTCTTTTCAACTCATCAGGGTTTTGTGGCTGTAGTTGAGGTATTATTTGAGCTTTTGTGATGTTAATCAACTGCTGCCAGTTGTAAACCACCTTGTTGCCATGGTTATGCATCATAACAAATGTCCAAAAATAAAAAGTATCAGCAAAAATCCTTCCAGCTGCAGAGCATTCAAAACCAGAGAGAACAGTTGTCCACAAAAACAACGTTTCTACCAGAAATGGAAGAACCAAAGTTTAAAAAAAGAAAAAAATATGAACCAAAGTAACAGAGCTACTCCAACATGCTGCCACCTTGAGCGGCGCAATTCCGGCGCAATTCCGGATGAGCTGCAGACAGAGAAGGAGCCAGCAGCAGCAGAGCTGATCCAATCAAACATGGAAACTGCTCCCAGTTCTTCAAGTAGAAGTTTTTTGTGCTACAGATCAACTAAACTAAACTAAACTAAACACTTTTTGTAACACTCTTGATGCATCATGACTTGATGTTGTCTGTATAAGCTTATTTAGTTTGTGTTTTGTATTATTAGTTTACAATAATCCTACTTTGCAGACTTAATTGTGATGTCATGATTTAGTAGAGGGTAGGAGAGATGAGCTAAAGAGAGGAGCTGGAGCTGCAGCGCATCACTGAAGACATAATAAAGGAAATAAGTAAATCTTTGCTTTACCTTATTTGCTCATTTACTATTATGGAATTATTAACAGAACCAAACAGACTATCTAAGACAGAACCAATGATGAGAGAAGACCAAGTGATGAGATGGAGAAGAGGAGAGACAACAGCTAGAGATAAAGACAGAGAGTGACGGCAATAGGTGAATAGTGTATGAATGACAGTATGTGTAGGGTGTTTATGAGCAATCTAATTTTTTTTAAATCTGGAGAGTTCACTGGAGGACAGAGAGAGATGGAAAAAGCAAAGACCAATGGGAAAAAGAAAGGAGCATTCATGTAAAGAAGAGGAAATGGAGACCAACAGAAGCAAGTGAAGAAAGAATGATTGAACTAAATTATTGTTTGGTTTTGCTGTTTTCAGATGTAATTTTCCAAAACACAAAAGATTGTACATTAAACATTAAATTGGACATTAGATATAAAATTATAAGCCATTGTATATTAGATGACACATAACACTGTTTTGACATACATGCGTTGAAAATCAATTATAATTTAGGCACCTTACTATGTATGCTATAGCCTATAATCTATTGTTACACTGCCCTAGTGAAAACCTCTCAAATATTCAAAAGAAAGTAATAGCGGACTCACTATTAACTAATTTAAGGGATTTAGTAAATATTCTGAAATCATGTGTATAAAAAATTACCTAATAAAATTAAACTATTAATAAGGAGATCCTCATTTTTATTTGGTATAAACGCGTGAAATGTAATATTCTGTATTGTCAGAGAGGGCAGATTGATACTCTTGGATTTCATCCAGTACCACAAATCTTTCCAAAAATTTCCACACAAAAAAAGGAAAAGGAGACATAACAAGATGTTGATGGAAATAAAGCATTTTAATATCAGAGCCTCAATCAAACTTCGAATTCTTCTTGGTTTTTACCAACACTTGACAAACAGCTTGAGGTTCACTACCGCCCCCTGGAGTCTGGAGCGGTGCTGTGTTCATCGACTTATCTGAGCTCCATTGATTAACCCTTGATCACGTGACCATGCTCCCAGTTGCAGATTCTATTCTCAAAGAAATGTGTATTCTCAAGCTCCTCACTCCTCATGTTCATAATGAGGAAACCACAAATGTAAATGTCTAATTTGTGTTTGTGATTTAATTCAGATGTAACTTTAGAAACTGCTTTCTCACAGGGAAAATATACACTTCTGTTTTATGTGTGGTTTGCTTCATTCAATAGTTTACAAATTTGTAGTTATGCACAACTATTGACCTATGGAGCTAGAATTGGGACTTTAGTTTTGTACCTGTAACTTATGATTTGTACTTGTAACTTGTGTTTTGTACTTGTAACTTACGTTTTGTAACTTGTACACATTTTAAAAATACAGGTTTCAAGTTACAGGTTTCAAGTTTCAAGTCACAGATCATTTTTTACCATATTTGGCTTGCCTAGAAGAACCAATGAGTGGCTTGCTGATTTTGACCAACAAATCATGTTTCTGCAATTTCTATCCAGTCATGGCGAGAGGAATAGGGCTCTGCACTGCTTACAACCAAACATGATTACATTCACACTCTATCTGCAGCCACCACAGCCACTACAAACCACGCCCCCAGGTGACTCAGGCACAACTGAAGCAACATGGCTGCTGCCGGTGTTATGCCGAGAAATGCATCCCCTGTCGCAGGAACGCGCATCGTTCAACACTCCCTGATAATGAAAACGGATTAAAATATCAGCGACGCGACAACTTTTAAATACATTCGTAATATTACCATGTTTCCTATGCATGTACGTCCTGAAAATGTAGTTTTATGGCAGATAAATGTAAAAAAGGACGACTCTGAATACGTTTAACTTTACTGTTTTAACATCACAGTGTCTCAGGAGTATCTTTCGGTGCTTCGGTGTTTATGGGTCACATTCTGCGCTTTTTCTACAAACAGCGTGATAGTTTATCAAATCAAATCAAATCAAACTTTATTTATAAAGAGCTTTTCATACAAGAAGTTGCATCACAAAGTGCTTTACAGACTAAAATGACCCCACGTAAAACCACCTTCCCTTCCCTCCCTCACAGATTTAAAAGCATGGTCACAGTTATACCCCCCTCCCCCCAACCCATCTCACATGCACACACACAGTTAAAAGAAAAAGTAAAAAAGGACATTGGGCCGAGTGTAGATGAACCATGCAAGGAAACGCCATCAGAGGAGCCATCTGCCCCGGCAGCTGTAGACTAACAGCAGCAGCCGAGGCACCGACACAGGGCAACCAGTGGAGGCAAGGCCAAGACCCCCACCTCCACCCAAGCTCCACCTGGAGAGCACCCAGGCAGCTACAGCCGACCACCGCTCCCAGGGCAGAGGGCTCCCACAGAGGAAACACTGGAACGGGGATTAAGATAAATTAAAGTATAAAAAGAAACTGTAAATTAAATAGTAAAACTGATAAAAAATATTATCATATAAAACATGCAGAGCAATTAAACAAACAGTAATAAATAATAATCAGTTAAAAGCTAAGCTAAAAAGGTGAGTCTTGAGCCTGCTCTTAAAAACATGAATATTCTCTGCAGCCCTGAGGTTCTCTGGCAGCCTGTTCCAGAGGTGAGGGCCATAAAACTGGAAAGACGCCTCGCCATGCGTGTGTGTCCTGACTTTTGGGGTGACAAGGAGACGGCTGCCAGAGGAGCGCAGAGGCCGCGAAGGTTCATACGGTAAAAGCAGCTCTGAGAGATAAGAAGGACCAAGACCATTAAGACACTTAAAAACCATTAAAAGAACCTTAAAATCGATCCTGAAATGTACGGGGAGCCAATGCAATGATTTTAAGACAGGTGTAATGTGCTCCTGGTCTTCGTCAGGACACGTGCTGCTGAATTTTGTAGTAGTTGTAAACCTGATATACTCTTTTTGGGAAGACTAGAAAGCAGGGCATTACAGTAATCAATTCTACTGGAGATAAAAGCATCAGTGTCTCCGTATTGGCCAGAGAGAGAATGGGGCGGACTCTGGTGATGTTCTTTAGTTGATAAAAAACAATTTTAGTAATATTTTTATGTGAGGAATAAAAGTCAGCTCATAGTCAAAAATCACGCCCAGGTTCTTCACTTGTAAAGAAGGATTAAAAGACAGTGATTGTAGTTTTGGTAAAAGTTTCTCTCTCTGAGCCTCAGGACCGATGACTAAAACTTCAGTTTTGTCCTGGTTGAGCTGGAGAAAGTTTTCTGCCATGATCCAGGATTTAATGCAGTTAAAAAGTGCATCCATTGGCCGTGTGTCATCAGGAGACATGGAGATGTACAACTGTGTATCATCAGCATAACTGTGAAAGTTAACTCCATGTCCTCTGATGACGCTGCCAAGAGGGAGCATATACATTGTATAACAAGCATTGTATAACATTTAAACTTTTTAAATCAGCAATTAAAGGCTGATATGGTGCAAACAGGACACAATGTAGCTACATAAGAAAACATTTTATCTGCTGTTAATGGCAGAGTACGCAATCTTGTTATCGGTTGGTCTAAAAACTCTTAATTAATAGCCCACATAAATTATGTAACATACACCTTATGCCCCTAAATGTCCGTTATGCAATACAAGAAAATCATGTTTTGTTCTTTGGGGGGGGAGTCAGTACCTGGACATTTTGTTGTTATGAAGTTCATTATTTTAATTATCAATAAAGTATATAAAAAAAACTCCTCCCTGGTTGTTTGTTTGTGTATACCTGTCTTCAAAAACTGCAAATAGAACCCAAATATTCAACTTTCCCTATAGTGTACCATCCTTTAACCCTAAAATACATGGGACAGGTTTGAAAATCACACCAGCAGCCCAAAGATCATACATTGTTCTATAAAAAAATATTTATGCCACATAAATCTCTAAAATAGCAGGGCATCTTTTGGAAATGGAGATTTTAAAGATGCCACAGTATGCACCTCCTCTCTTTTTAACCCAACAATTGTCCTATAGAGCTGGAATTCACACCAGATGCTCATATAGAAAGTTGAATTATATAGAAAATGGTAAATCATTCATAGCAGCCTTATTGATTGATATAGCAGGGGATGCATTTCTCGGCAGGGCAAATTATGAGGTTGCCGAAAAATGCATCCCCTGCCATAGCAAATAATTAGCAAGTTATGAATGATGTAAGACTTTCTATAAAATTCTACATGCTTTATGAGCTACTGGTGTGAATTCCAGCTCTATAGCATAATTTCTGGATTCAAAAGAGGGGGGATGCAATTCTCTGCAATTCTGGTTTGGAAAGGGTCTTTCATATATATATATATATATATATATATATATATATATATATATAAAGTGTTTTCAAGTTAGATATATTCAGATTCTGTTTTAAAAGCAGTTATTCAAATTCTGTTTCTGATGATACAAAGTCCTGCCCCTAGCAGTAGCTATGATTCATGAAATATGGATTTAAACACAATGACCGTTTACTCATCACCATGACAACCAGGTAACAACAAAATGGGAATCAAGTGATCGATATGCCCCAAAAATATTTATTTATGGCTCCTACAGTATACAAGCAAATGCATTACATTATTTTCTGCTTTCAGACTGTGGACCCGTTAGAAAATCCAACGTCAAAGAATTTCCTTTATATTATCCACTTTACCAGGAAGGTAGGCCCTATATAACATAACACTGTCATGTATGCTCACCTTGAAGCTCACTGTATTCTTACATATCACGTGTTTTTCTAGGAAAACATGTCGTGGTGGATGGTTTTATGTTTTGCTTTTCAATAAATGAAACTAAAAACATAAATTTAATGACAGATGCTTTTATTTTAAGATTTTTGAATACTTGTTTTTTTTCTATTTATGTGTCAAAATATGACTCTCCTGGCTAACTTTGTTAAACAAGGGTCAAACCCTTCTTATTTTACATGATTAAATGGCCAGAATACAGGGTGAATATATACAGAAACACAGGTGGGATATAAATTGTAAAATGCATGGAGATTCAGTCTGCCATAAAATGTATCCCACTGGTAACTTTTTTATTCCTTGGCCGTACCTCTCCAAATTTACTGGATTAAATGTTCATAATACAGAGTGAATATTTACCAAACCACCTTACCAATTTGACAGTTCTAAGCTTGAATGGAGCATTAGAGTCCAAATTCTGCAAGCCTGTGGAATTAAAGTCATCAGGGCTCAAAGAAAGAGCCAGATCATCCTGGGTGATAAGACCTGTGTTTAAGAAGGCAGCAGTACTGAAAACTTCTTCAGTAGGCTTCTCTGAAAAAAAGTGTCCATGCATTTGTTACCTCAAGGCTGGACTACTGTAATTCTTTACTATCAGGAAGTCCACAAAATGCCATTAAAATACTTCAGTTGATCCAAAATGCTGCAGGAAGAGTTCTGATGAATATTAAAAAGAGAGATCACATTTCTCCCGTTTTAACTTCCCTTCATTGGCTCCCTGTTAAATCCAGAATAGAATTTAAGATCCTGCTGGGCTCCCCCCGGCTCTCCCGGTCCATGGACCAGCCCGTCCATGGACCAGCCCGTCCTGGCGCGGCTGGTTGCCGGCGGGGCCCGTGGGCTCGTCACTGCTGCCCCCCGGGCCCCTGCATAGTAGCCGCTGGACGTTCCCCTGGGGTTCTCCTCTGCTCCTCTTTTGGGGGATGTGGTCGGCCCCGCCCGGGTCCGCCTGGGGCTCTGGGGGTCCTCTGGACGTCTTGGCTCCGATCTCCTTCATGTCTGCATCGATTCCTGGGAGACGGATTGATGCCTGCTCACACCAGCTATCGAACACTCTTATGGAGAAACCTTATATGCACCAGCATGCTAACACACACACACAGATGTGGGGTCTCTGGTGTTTACAGATATATTCTTGGGCTGAGGTTATCATTACTAGAGCTTGATTAATCGGTAGCATGAGTGTTTCTGTCACATTGTTGTTGTATTTTTATATCCATTCTTGTGTGATGTGGTTGTGTAGTTCTTAGTTCACGATGTTAGGTATGTTTTGTCGATGTTCCTTTTTTGTGTTTTGTTTTGTTTTTTCCCCTCTCTCTGCCGTCCTGTGGGTATGGAGGCAGACTTCAATGTTTTCCTGTGTTTTCTTTCTTCCCCTTCCTCTCTTGTATTTTCAACTCACCCTCTCTCATGACTTTTTGTTTGCTACCTCTCTTCTTCATCTTCTTTCTTTCTTCCCCTTAATTTTCCGTCTCCGGGTCCATAACATCAGGAAATAAAAACCCCAGCAATTCATAATAAAGATTTCTCACACATATATATCAAGTGGAGGACTATAGCAAAAGCTGTACTGCTCCGCTTGGGCTTCCATGGACCGGGACACGCACCAGGTCCGAACCGGATTGACCACCGACACACCAGTAGGCAGGGGCATCCGTCACCGGCGGGAAGCTGATTGAACCGCTCCCCCTCTGGATGCCGAAAAGTGTGCCTACCCCAAAGTCCCTAAATGTGTGTCTCATGAAAATTTTATAAGTGGGAGTGTCTAAGTTGTATATTAAAATTGGGACCCAGGTCACCACGGGATATCGAGGAGGGAAACCACTCCTCGCACCCCAGTAATGTGCCCATGCCCCAAGACCCTATATGAGTGGTAAAGTGATGGAGCCGGTGGACAAAGGTTTTCGGCGATGGGGAGGGAAGGACTGGGAGACAAAATGTCTTCCCAGGGAGCCAGCTCCCCCACTGACCCCAATAGGCACCGCTGTTCACCGGGATCCACCAGGGGAGGGAGGCCATGGCACGTTCAACCCGGGGCCCACGGCCACAGCACCACAAAGCCCCACGGACCCCAAGGCAGTCCCCCCAGTCCCATCCCAGAAGGAGAACTAAACCCACCCTGACATTCGCTCTACTATCAGAACACAAAAGACACTAGACACCCAGGTTGAGTGTCCCGACCGCCCCCAACCCCCACAGGCAACAGAGACCCCACGCCGGCCGACCCCCGGCCAGGACCACAGCTAGGGGGTGCGGCGCCCCAGAGTCCCGAATACCCAGGCCCACCCCAGACCCTACCCAGGCGCAGCACGGCACCAGGCCAGTAACCCATGTCCGTGAGTGCAACCCCCCTAAGGCACCGCATGCAGCCATCAGGAGTTACCACCCAAAGCCACCAAAGCCCAACCCCTGGTTGGGGCCACGACGTCCAGTGCCCTGTACGCCCAGTGATCCCACCCCCAGGGATCCCCCCCAGACGCCTCCAACCCCAAAAACCCCCACATCAGCAACAGTATCCTAAACGACAAAACCAAGTGCCCCCCACCCCTACTTGGTGATGGAGCTTATTAAATGAGCCCAGAGAGATTGATCAGATATGGAGCCAGAGCCCGTCTCAAGACCAATATGGTCCAACAACTCTCCCAACAGGCAAACTGAGGGAGATGGTGGAATGTTACATTTCAGACACTTTGATAAGTCCTCACATATCTGGCACCAAAATTTCTTAACGGGTGGACAGAACCTCCAGTTGTTTTAAACAACATTTAAAGCTAGGATTCCTAAGATAAGAGGATTTTCTTTTGGAGTAACACAAAATTATCTATTGCTTAATGTCTTATCTTTTGTAGATGCTGTGTTTTTGAAAGAAAGAAATCTTTTAAGACAAATACATATATCTTTCTCCCTCACCTTTTAGGCACAACCATCAGAGTTGTCCAGAGGAGAAGGAACTTGGTGGCCTTGCTACAACCAAACAAATGGTGAGCTTCAAAGCAATTGTAGTACCAATATTACCTGGACATGCCTCGGGTTCCTGTCTCCGCCGTGGGTGTCCATCTGGTCAGATGAGACTAAAATAGAACTCTGGATAAGGGAACTCCAAGGGAACTCCAATCCTCCTCTGGATCATCTAGATCAGGGGTGGGGAACCCTGGTCCTCGAGGGCCGCATTCCTTTAAGTTTTCCATGCAACCCTGCTTCAACACACCTGACTCAAATCAAATGGATCCAACAGCCAAATTAAGTTCTGCACAATTACTAGTTAATTTGAATAAGGTGTCTTGACGCAGGGAAAGATGGAAACCTTGCAGGATGAGGGCCAAGGTTCCCCACCCCTTATCTAGATCATGGGTGTCCAATTCCAGGCCTCAAGGGCTGGTATCCAGCCAGTTTTAGATGTGTCTCTGCTCCAACACAGCTTCTTCTTCTTCTTCTTGGTGTTTTACGGCGGCTGGCAACCAACTTAAAGGTGCATTACCGCCCCTACTGTTAGTGTGGATCAGAGTTTACATTCTATCTTTAAGCCCTGTATCCTTAAGAAATTACCAAAGAAACCCCATATTATTATACAAAGTCTTCATATTTAACTCTCCTCTTTCCCTGCCCAATCTCTCCATCACCCATAACCTTTGTTCCCTATATATAGGACAACTAAAAATAATGTGATTAACATTCTCCTCCACCTGACAATTCCCACATAAACCCGTAGATTGCCTCCCCATTAACCTAAGCATGCTATTTTGATATGTGTCCCAACAGAACCCTATTTACCACCGTCTGTTCCTTCCTACATTTCCCCACATATAACCTTCTATTATTAACATTTTCCACCATCCCAAAAAGAAATCTCCCTCTCTTTTCTTCTTTCCACCTCCTCTGCCACTCTTCCATTACCCTAGCCCACACCAATGCCTTCCCCTCCTTCTTCCCCAACTTCACTTTCACCTCAACACTTTCCCTTCTCCTTGCCTCCTTTGCCTTCTTATCAGCTTCTTCATTTCCTTTTATACCCACATGCCCTGGTACCCACATAAAAACTACTGACCTCCCTTGTTGTACTATTATTGAATACTGACTCCTAATCCTATCCATAATGTCTAGACGACTTGTATTCATGCTCTCCAAGCTTTGCAATGCCGACATTGAGTCAGAACAAATTAATGATTTCCTATGTCTATTCCTCCCCACCCACTCCAATGCATATAACACCACCATCATTTCCACTGTGTATACTGACAATAATCCATCTGTCCTATAACTCTCATTATACCTATATTTCGGGACCACAAACGCAAATCCAGTTTCCCCACTTACTAGTTCTTTAGACCCATCCGTGTACACCCTTATATACTGCCCATACTCCTCCTTAACATAACCTAAAAACTCCATCTCCCAATTTACCTTCACTTTTAGTTTATTTTTAATCTCCAATTAATGCCAGTTTATATTTATGACCCCTGGACCCCAAGGCGGTCTTCCCAAAACCCCCTCTATACTACCTACTTCTAACCCCCCTGCCCTCATCTCCTGTGTATACCTCCAACTGACTGACCCAAAGCTTCTGATTACCTCTTCCCCTTCCCAACTCACTTCCACTAACTCCTTATTTGGGTGCAAATTATGTTACATTTTTAAATTTATCCAGTAATTAACACTTAACTGTTTCCTCCTCAGATCCAATGACATTTCTCCAGCCAAAACCTGTAATGCCGGAACTGGGGTTGATATAACTGCTCCACAACTTACTCTTAATGCTTGACTTTGTATTCTATCTAATCTCTTTAACTGTGATTCTGCTGCTGTTCCATACACTATACATCCATAGTCTATTACTGTCCTAATCATTGTCACATATATTGTCTTCAACGCCTTCTGACTAGCCCCCCATTTCACCCCACTAAGACATCTCATTCAAATTCACTTACCATTTCAATCCTCCTATCATACATTAAAAGTCTCATATCCAGTATCTTTAATCTCTTGGAGAAGACCACCATTTTTGTTTTATCTACTGAAAACCTAAATCCCCACTCCAACCCCCACTTCTCCACCTCATTGATAGCTTCCTGCATCCTTCCCTTGACATACCCTAAATTCCTCCCCCTCTTCCACAATGCTCCATCATCCGCAAATATAGATCTTCCTAAATACCTCTGAACCTCCTCGAAAAGATAATTAATCATTATCGAAAAAACTAAAGGACTAATGATGCTTCCTTGCGGAGTCCCATTCTCAATTTTAAAACAACTTGATACTACCTTCCCCACTCATACCTGAATACTTGTACCCACCAAGAAACTTTTAATCCAATAAAATATTCTGCCTCCCAACCCCATTCTTCTTAATTTAATCAAAAACCCCTCCTTCCACATTATCTCATACGCTTTTTCCACATCAAAAAACACCGCCACCACTGATTCTTTATTTCTTTGAGCTTTCCTAACTTCATTCTCCAAACTCACAATTGAATCCATAGTTACTCTTCCTCTTCTAAAACCATTTTCAAACCTATTTATTATCCCATTCTTTTCTACATAATATGACAATCTCTCATTGACCATTTTCTCCATAACCTTACACACTACCGATGTTAATGCAGTAGGTCTATAATTTCCTGGCTTTGCTGGATCCTTTCCTGGCTTCATAATAGGGTCAATAATTGCTTCCTTCCACACCTCCGGTACCCTCCCCTTCTCCCACACCTTATTATAAAGGCACAACTATTCCTTCCATGCTCTGCTCCCCAAATTTCTTAACATTATATAACATATTTGATCCTTCCCTGGAGAACTATTCCCTGACCCTTTAATCGCTCTTTCCAACTCTCCCATTGTGAAAAAACTATTTATCAGGTGACCCTCCATATTCCCTACATCTTCCAAAAGATATTTAAACTGTTTGAAAGTATTATCTCTACCTCTCAATTCCTCCTCTGTAAAATTTTTTGAGCCATGTACCTGAACAAAAACTTTCCCCATTAATTCTGCCTTTTCTGAATCTGTTAGGATCGTAGTCAGGATCGGATAATGATCACTCCCTATCAACGATTCCTCCAACACCTCCCACCTACTTTTCCCTGCCAACCTGCTCAACACCAGCGTGAGATCCAGTCTCTCCAACACAGCTGATTCAAATGCTCCAACTACCTTCTCAGCATGTCAAAGTTCTGCAAAGGCCTGTTAATGGTAATGAGCCGTCATTTGATTCAGGTGTGCTGAAACTGGGAAAGAACTAAAACATGCAGGAGACCATCCCTTGAGGACCGGAACTGGGCAAACCCTGATCTAGATGGTCTCTGGCAAACTTTGAACAGTCCTAGACATGTGTTGGCTTAAAGCTGCAGTCTGGAAAATATATTTATGTATCAAAGTTTTATAAATCTTCAAAATGGTTCAATACTATGATAAAAGGCTAGTGCTCCACAACACTTGTTATTTTTCTTAATCCAACCTTCCTTCCGTAGACCCCTATGGATTTCACACTGAGCACCGAATTTTCTTCAGCCAATAGAATTTGAGTTTCCGCATTGTCGGCTGTCAATCAACTTGCATGCGGATCGTGCAAACAGACCGCTTCGTGTCTTCCCGTTTACAGTTGCCATATTGTGAGAGAACATCAGTCATGCAGAAGTTGTTTACCTCCGAAATGTCCATAGCAAAAATACAATTGGGTGGTGCTCAATAGCGCTTGTTGCTTACTTCTTTGACTTATTGTGTCGCCACAGGTGATGCGCGTGCACAACTGCTGCTGTAGGGCTGGAGGGAGGGAAGGGGAGGCGGGGGGAGTGTTTTGGGAGGGGCCTTGGTACGTCGGATTCAAAAAATCTCTCTCCCTCAAATACTCCAGACTGCAACTTTAAGCAGTGGGACCTTTCAAGGGCTTAATCCATGACACTGTAGTGTATTACTAATAGTAACCTTTGTTACTGTGGTCCCAGTTCTCTTCAGGTCATTGACCAGTTCCCCCCCTGTAGTTCTGGGCTGTTTTCTCACTGTTCTCAAGATCATGTGAACCCCACAAGGTGAGATCTAGCATGGAGCCCCAGGTCGAGAGAGATTGTCAGTGATCTTGTGTTCATTCCATTTCCTATTATTTGCTCCAACAGTTGATCTCTTCTCACCAAGCTGCTTGCCTATTGTAGATCGGCTCATCCCAGTCTTCTGCAGGTCTACAATCTTTTCCCTGGTGTCCTTGGACAGCTCTCTGGTCTTGGCCATGATGGGGGGTGGAGTCTGGTTGTTTGAAGGTGTAGACAGGTGGCTTTTATACAAATAACAAATTCAAACAGGTGCCATTATTACAGGTAATGAGTGGAGGATAGAAGAGCTTCTTAAAGAAGAAGTAACAGGTCTGTGAGGGCCAGAATTCTTTCTTGTTTGTAGGTGCTGAATACTTATTTTCTGCATCATTACACAAATATATTATTTAAAAATCATACAATGTGATTTCCTGGATTTTTTTTTTACTTTCTGTCTCAAAATTAAAGTGTACCCATGATGAAAATTAAAGCTCGCTCATCTTTTTAATTGGGACAACTTGCAATCAGTGGCTGCCAAATATGTTTTTGCCCCACTGTGTACAGGGTGGAAATTAATCTGTTTACAGGTAGGGAGAGAATGTCATCTTCAGGTAATATTATCTGGCAAGTTTAGAAAGGAAAGAAAATATTTTGTACAAAATACTCTGCAGATATCTCAAGAGATTTGACTTGAAAAGATTAAAGATCTAATTTGCTTCAGAGAACAAGAAAAACTGTCCCTCTGAAAACAGATTAAACGAAAAATGTGATGCCTTTTGTGTGCCAAAATTGCGTCCAAGGAGGCAGGTGGAAAGTTAGGATTTCCCCAGATGGGGGCCTATATAGAATAGTTTTTTTTAGGTCAAAGTGCCTCCTAAACAATGTTCAAATCTTAATGGTTTGACTGACAATTAGGTTTGGCAGTACAATCAGGGAGATTAAAGCTTCGCACACCAGTGAACCTAGATGCAGGTGACTAGCGTTATTCTCTATGAACACCCATGAAACACGTTGATCTTTGTTAAAATGAACCTGATGAAGAATCTTTTGTATATTACAAGCCCATAGTAATAAATAAAGTTTTGAAGTGCCTTGTTTTTTTGCCTTGTTTTTATTTTATGTGACCTTCCTTTGGAAATAAAGGCACTTATAAGCTTATCAAGTGAAATAGAGATTTTTGTGAAAAAATTTAAATATTTTGAAGGAGGTAAGTTTAGGTAATGCAAACATTTTAATTTTTCCATCTGTCGAAAAATGATTAAACTTTTTCTAAAAGGACAGAAAACAGTTCATAAAAAATGTTTGCAAGCTGTGTGTCACTTCCACTCTGAAATCCTTAAAAGAAATTCTGCCAATTTTAAAAGGGGAAAGTGTCAAAAAAGCAAGAAGAGTCTTCATGATTCAAACAGAACAGTTGACTCTTCCCCAGATTGATATTACAGATTGATTTTATATCCCGAGAGTTTACCAAATTGATTGAGGAGATAGTTAACAAAAGGAAGTGAGGTTTATGGATCAGATACATAGAGCACCAAATCGTCTGCGTACAGAGACAACTTGTGATGTAAGACACCTGCTTTAGGCAAGGCAATTTTATTTGTATAACACACTTTCAAGAACAAGGTAATTCCAGATGCTTTACAGGATTAAGGGGTAAAATGAAAATAGTAGTAAAACACAAATCATATAAAGTAAAAACAGCAATAAAGCAAGAAGCACACACAAAACACATGATACATCAAAACATTACTCAAAGACATCTTACAACAGATATGTTTTTAGTTGTGATATAAAAGAACTCAGTGTTTCAGCAGCTTTGCCGTTGTCTGAAAGTTTGTTCCAGATTAGAGGAGCATAAAAACTGAAAGCTGCTTCTCCATGTTTGGTTCTGATTCTAGGGATGTTGAGTAGACTGGAATTAGATGACCTGAGTGGTCTGGTGGTGATGGGGGGGGGGGGGGTTGGAATAGTAACAGCAGATCTTCAACATACGTTGGTGCTAAGCCATGTAATGATTTATAAACTAGTAGAAGTATTTAGAAGTCTATTCTCTGAGCTACAGGGAGCCAGTGTAAGGACTTTAGAACTGGGGTGATGTTCTCTACTTTCCTGGTTCTAGTGAGGACACGAGTTCCTACAGAACCAGCACTGTGGTTCTACTACAGTCTGTATTTATGAGGATGTCATTGAAAACGTTGACAAGGGCAGTCTCAGTGCTGTGGTGAGTATGGAAACCAGACTGAAAAACATCAAAGCGGTCTGTCATTGTTATGAAGCTATTTAACTGTTGAAACACAGCTTTTTCAATAATTTTACGGATGAATGGAAGATTAGAGATTGGCCTGTAGTTCTGCTTTATGCTTCGCAATTCATCTGCCTGCCTGAGGGTGATGCCCATTGTCTCAGGGTGTATTTACACCAGGAAGGTGAGAGGCAAGACGCAGCAGGGTACACCCTGGACAGGTTGCCAGTCAATCGCAGAGTAACACAGAGACACAGAGGGCAAACAACCACACACACTCATACTTAAGGACGATTTAGAAAGACCAGTTAACCTAACAGTCATGTTTTTGGACTGTGGGAGGAAGTCAGAGTACCCAGAGATAACCCACGCATGCACAGGGAGAACGTGCAAACTCCATGCAGAAAGACCCCAGGCCAGGATTCAAACCCAGAACCTACCTGCTCCAAGGCAACAGTGCTATCAACTTTGCCACTGTGCAGCCTGTTCTTGTTTTGTTTCTTGCTGCAGTTCCTATTCACACTGCGAGTAAATGCAACAGGACCAGAGTTTCTCAACAAAGAGACACGTTTGCTAATGTATTTCAGCCATTGGAAATTGTTCCCTTTGGTTCCTGGTCCCATCTTAGATATGATGAATCCATCCTTAGTAAATGGATACGTGGGGTGTCGTGTGGTGTAGTGGTTAGAGCGGGCACCCCATGTGCAGAGGCTTAAGTCCTCGACGCGGCCATCCCCGGTTCCAGTCCCGTCCCGGGCGACCTTTGCCGAATGTCTTCCCCCCACCTCTCTCCCCCTACAAAAAACTCTTTCCACCGTCAATAAAGGCCACTCAGGCCCAAAAACCTTTTTTTTAAAAATGGGTACGTACCACAGGAATTTAAAGTTGCTGTAATAAAACCTTTATTTAAGAAACCTTCCCTCAATCAAGATGACTGTTAATTACAGACCTATATCTCACCTTCCTTTGTTATCTAAAGTCCTTGAGAAAATAGTTGCTAATCAAGTCTGTGAGCATCTAAACAGTAACGAGCTGTTTGAAGAGTTTCAGTCAGGTTTTAGAGCTCATCATACCACTGAAACAGCACTGGTGAAGGTTACTAATGATATTCTCATGGCCTCAGATAATGGACTTGTGTCTGTTCTGGTTTTGTTAGATCTCAGTGCTGCTTTTGATACAGTCAATCATGATATTCTCTTAGAAATGCTTGAACATGTTGCAGGGATCAAAGGAACAGCACTGGGCTGGTTTAAATCAGATTTGTCCCACAGATTCCAGTTTGTTCATCTAAATGATAAATATTCTTCACTCTCAAGGGTTACTTGTGGAGTTCCACAGGGTTCTGTGCTTGGACCAATTCTTTTCACCATATATATGCTCCCAATTGGTAGAATATTAGACAGCATGGGATAAATTTCCACAGCTATGCAGATGATACACAATTATATTTATCCATAAATACTGATGAATCCAGTCAGTTAGGTAGATTACAGGCATGTCTGGAAGACATAAAAACATGGATGACCCTAAACTTTTTGCTCTTAAATTCTGACAAAACAGAAGTTGCTGTCTTTGGACCAGAAGTTCTAAAAAAGAAACTGCTTAGTCAATCACTTCATCTGGATGGCAATAAATTGGCCCCCAGTAATAACATAAAGAACCTCTGCGTTATTTCTGACCAAGACTTGACATTTAAATCCCATATTAAACAGGTTTCTAGGATTTCCTTCTTTCACCTCCGGAATATTGCTAAAATTAGAAACATCCTGTCCAGGAGTGATGCTGAGAAACTAGTCCATGCATTTGTTACCTCAAGGCTGGACTACTGTAATTCTTCACTATCAGGAAGTCCACAAAATGCCATTAAAAGCCTTCAGTTGATCCAAAATGCGGCAGCAAGAGTTCTGATGATTAAAAAGAGAGATCACATTTCTCCTGTTTTAGCTTCCCTTTATTGGCTCCCTGTTAAATCCAGAATAGAATCTAAGATCCTTCTTCTTACATACAAAGCCCTTAATAATCAGCTCCATCATACATCAGAGATCTGATTGTTCCATATGTTCCCAACAGAGCACTTCGCTCTCATACTGCAGGTTTACTTGTAGTTCCTAGGATTTCTAAAAGTAGAATGGGAGGCAGATCTTTTAGTTATCAGGCTCCTCTCCTGTGGAACCAGCTCCCAGCTTTAGTCCGTGAGGCAGACACTCTGTTTACTTTTAAGGCCAGGCTTAAAACTTTCCTTTTTGATAAAGCTTATAGTTAGAGTGGCTAAGGTCATCCTGAGCTATCTCTGTAGTTATGCTGCTATAGGCTTAGACTGCTGGAGGAAAGACTTACCAATTTTCTTCACTCTGCTACTTCCTTTTCTCCTACTACTCTCCAGTTGTATTACAGTACATTCTGTTATTTCGACTGTTAACTTTGTGTTCTCTCAATTCAATTCAATTCAATTCAAAAATACTTTATTGATCCCAGAGGGAAATTAAGTGTTGGTATAGCTCATATAATTAATTCTTTAAGGAGTTGTTGTAGATGATGATGGCTGTGGGCAGGAAGGATTTCCTGTAGCGGCCTGTATTGCAGCAAAACTGAAGAAGCCTCCGACTGAAGACGCTCTGTTGTTTTATAACAGTCTCATGAAGAGTATGCTCAGGGTTGTCCATAATTTTTTTGATTTTATGAAGAATCCTTCTTTGCACAGTTGTCCCAAGAACAGAACCAGCCTTCTTTATCAGGTTGTTAAGCCTTTTTAAATCCCTTGCTCTGATGCTGCTACCCCAACAGATGACGGCTGAAGAGATTACACTCTCCACAACAGACTTGTTGAAGATCTGCAGCATCTTGCTGCAAACCTTGAAGGACCTAAGCTTCCTCAAGAAGTCCAGTCTGCTCTGTCCCTTCTTGTAGACGGTTTCACTGTTCAGTCTCCAGTCCAGTCTGTTGTCAAGGTGAACTCCGAGGTATTTATATTCCTCAACCACCTCCACTTCTTCTCCCATGATGGAAACAGTGTTTGACTTATCCCTGTTTCTTCTGAAATCTACAATCATCTCCTTTGTTTTGTTCACATTCAAGGTGAGACGATTGTTTCCACACCATGTCACAAAGCGGTCCACCAGCTCTCTGTATTCAGCTTCTTGTCCATCTCTGATACACCCAACAATTGTAGAGTCATCTGAGTATTTCTGCAGATGACAGGTCTCTGACTTATACAGGAAGTCTGAGGTGTACAGAATGAAAAGGAATGGTGAGAGTACGGTCCCCTGTTGTGCTCCTGTGCTGCTGACCACCTGGTTTGACACACAATTCTTCAGTCTCACAAATTGTGGTCTGTTGGTCAGGTAGTCATTGATCCAGGCGATTGTTGAGGGCTCCACCTGTGTCTTCAGGAGTTTCTGACAAAGCAAATCAGGGTGAATTGTGTTAAATGCACTGGAGAAATCAAAGAACACGATCCTCACAGTGCTGCCTGCTTTGTCCAGATGACAGTGGGTTGGTTGAAGCAGGTGGATGAGGGCATCTTCAACTCCAACTCCACAGCGAAAAGCAAACTGCAGTGGGTCCTTATACGTTTTTGTTTGCTTACTCAGGGGTGCCAACAGGAGTCTCTCCAAGACCTTCATGATGTGGAATGTCAGGGCAACAGGTCTATGGTCATTGATGACTGATGGGTGAGTTCTTTTGGGTACTGGAACAAGGCAGTATGTCTTCCACAACACTGGAACCTTCTCCTGAGTTAGGCTAAGGTTGAAGAGGTGCTGCAGAATCCCACAGAGCTGCTCTACACAGGCCTTCAGGACTCTGGGGCTGACACCATCTGGACCTGCAGCCTTGTTCCGTTTCAGTTTCTCCAGCTGCCTCTTCACCTGACTTTTGGAGACAGACAAGCGGGAGGGGGAGGCAAAGGGGGTAGCAGCATCTCCTGACTTGGTTGAAGTCAAACTTGTGGAATTAGAAGAGTCCAAGAGTCCATGGCAAAAAAAAAAAAAAAAGAGTCCATGGCTGAGGTGAAGGATAAACCATCCGAGGTGTAACAGGGAAAGCTGTTGATCAGAGGAGAGTGGGATGTCTGTTTGGCTGGGAACAGGAGAGGGGGATGCTGAGCTAGTTCCTGAACTGAAGCTGTTGAAGAATGTGTTCAGTTCATTGGCTCTGTCCAGACTTCCATCTATCCAATCCTTCCTGTCCTTAAAACCTGTGATCTTTCTCATTCCTGACCAAAATCTCTGGTATTGTTCCTCTGTAGTTTGTTCTCCAGCTTCTTCCTGTATGCCTCCTTGCTGTCTCTGACCTTAAGTTGCTTCTGTATACTCCTCAGTAATTCCCATTCTCCCTCCCTGAAGGCTCTTTTTTTCTTTTTTAGCATTTCCTTCAGGTCACTGGTGATCCAGGGTTTGTTATTAGGGAAGCATCTCATAGTTCTGGTGGGGATGATGTCTTCCACACAGAAGTTTATATAGTCAGTCACACACTCAGTCATGGCATTGATGTCCTCTCCATGTGCTTGGCAAAGAGTCATCCAGTCTGTGGTTGCAAAACAACCCTGCAGGGCTTCTTCAGCTTCCTGTGACCATTTTCTCACAGTTCGTTTTGTCACAGGTTGCCTCTGAACAAGTGGTTTATATTCTGAACAGAGAAAAACAAGATTGTGATCTGATTGTCCCAGAGGAGGTCTTGGTTTGGACATGTATGAATCCTTTACATTTGCATAAAACAAATCCAAGGTCCTGTTTTCTCTTGTAGAGCAGCTGACAAACTGTTGAAATGTTGGAAGTGTAGTAGAGAGCGAGGCATGATTAAAATCACCAGATATTGCCACAAATGCATTGGGGTGCTGTGTCTGTAGCTTAGCAACAATGGAACTGATGACATCACATGCATTGTCGGCAGCGGCTGAAGGTGGAATGTAAACAACTGCAAAAATTACACTGGTGAACTCTCTTGGTAAATAATATGGACGAAAACTCACTGCCAAGAGTTCGACATGTGGGCTGCAGAGACGACACTTCACAGTAACATGTCCTGGATGACACCATCTGTTGTTTACAAGCACTGCTACTCCACCACCTTTCCTTTTTCTGCTCGTCTTCAGATCTCTGTCTGCTCATACAGTCAGGAAGCCTGGCAGACAGACGTTGGAGTCGGGGATATGATCCAGCAACCACGTCTCCGTAAAACACATAACACTGCATTGCCGGTACTCTGGCTGAGTCCTTGTAAGGGCTTGGAGTTCATCCATCTTGTTAGCCAGTGATCTTACGTTGCCCATTATGATCGATGGAAGAGATGGCTCAGTGTCTGGAGGACAGATTTACCACTTTTCTTCACTCTGATACTTTTCTCTTCTACTACTTTCCAGTTGCATTATTTGCTGTTATTTCTAAAAGTAGAATGGGAGGCAGATCTTTTAGTTATCACGCTCCTCTCCTGTGGACTGTTAACTATGTTTTCTCTCAGTGTTTTTCTCTCCATAGAAGATATACCTGGTCTGGTTTCCTGCTTAGCTACAATGCCCTGTTGGACGGGGGGCATCGACTGGGATGATCCTCCCAGTAACTGAACATCCTCCATGTCCTGTTATCAACTTTTTACTTTCTTTAATATAGAAAGTACTCTTACATCAGTTTTTCTGTTCTTTCTGTGTCTCTGCTCTGTCTTCTTGAACCCCCAGACAGTCGTGCCAGATGGCCGCTCCTACTGATCCAGGTTCTGGTTCTGGTTCTGTTGGAGGTTTCTTCCTGTTAAAGGGGAGTTTTTCCTCTCCACTGGCGCTACATGCTTGCTCAGTACCCTAACCCTAACCTCAAGTCAATGACTTGATGCAACCTGCTGGGATTCCTTAAAGACTAACTAAAACTTTATTCTGATTGGAATGTTTGTATTGTAATGATTGTATTGAAATGACTTTTCTTGTAAGGTGTCTTGACATGACATCTGTGGTGAATTAGCGCTATATAAACTGAAATGAATTGAATTGAGCATCCTCTTCACAAGACTATCCTACAACAACAGAGTGTCTTCTTTCGGAGGCTTCTTGAATTTTGCTGTGACACAGACCGCTACAGGGAATCCTTTCTGCCCACAGCCATTACTATATACGACAGCTCCTTAAAGAATAAAACAGTTTGAGCTACAACAACACTTAATTTCCCTCTGGGATCAATAAAGTATTTTTGAATTGAATAAACGTTGATTGATTGATTGAATAAAACCTTTTGTGCCTCTACATCACCCATAAACACCTCGATTTCAGTCTTTCATTCTCCACCTCTTGGTTGCCATGGTTACCTGTGAAACGCCCAACACCCCATGTCAGCCGGCTTAAGTCCATCCAGAATATTTACTAGGCGCTTTGCATTGACAGTTTATCACCGAAAGTGGGTGTGTAGAAGGCAGGATATGATCCAAAGTCACCTGAGCACATTTCTAGGGATAGTGTGAGTTAGAAATTGCGTACAGCTGTTGGTAGCCTACTCAAAGTTTTATAGATCGAGAAATTTCGTTGTGTAAGTGTTTATTTATTTTTTTTAGTTGAGATAAGTAAGGTTTTAGTAAAGATTTGATGCAAAGTTTTACAAATGAGACCCCAGGAACATAGAAAGTAACATTGTGCATCATCTAGTCTAGTCTGGATCTGTGAAATTTGGATACGGGAGATCCCAGCCCATGGAAGTGAGAGGGCGTACATCAAATAAGTGTAGGAAGAAAAAAAAGAGAGTTTTGCAAAAGTGAGAAAATATGGAAATGTGAAGAAAAAATTCAGTGTATTTGCCCTGATAGAAAGTTCTTGCACCAAATGACACGTTTTACTCTCCACATTATCATTTGACCCTCTCCCCAACCTGTTTTACTCTAATGAATTGCAAGCTTGTATTAAAAAAAGTAATCTGACGCCATATTTATTCATCAAAAAATGTAAAAAAGTTTACTCTGACTTGATACTTTGAATCTTTTTTTCTGAAGTGTATGTAAATTTCTGGTTTCAACTGTAGGATTCTAAAGAAATGTTTGCTTAAGCTGGTAAAAGTCGGTTTCAATGTCCTCTCAAGGGTTTCACAATGTTCACAATGGATCTCACTTGCCTAACCCTCTCATCTCCCTGCTCAGGAGTCACTGTGGGTCACAAAACATTTCTATATGCTTACTTGATGTCCCAGATACTTTACCTGTTTCTGGAAGAGCTTAGACTTTAGAGCAAAGCTTAAGCTTAAGCTCTTCTGTTCAACTCTCCCCTCAAATGGAGGAAAAACTGACCTCCTTGCCTCACATTTCCATTGATTTGTTCTAGTGGGACAGCACAGACCCTTGCTACCTACTGGAAGTGGGTCAGAGTGACTATGGGTGGACGTCTCTCTTTCTGAAATCCCTTCTCAACTTTTATCAAAGCCTTTGCTACTCCAACACATCCTTCTGTTCTGGTGGGCTCCAACAGTCCATACTTCTGCATTTTACCTAAGTAAGATGGCATTCATGCTTACAACAGTACCTCACTTTGGACATGTACAGTCATGGGTCACAGATAGGCCAGCCATACCGTGCCTTGCCAGGTAGCTGTGGCAACTTGAATGATCTAGCAGCGAGTAAAAACACCTTCTCACCTTTTATCAGGAGTACAATGCCTAAAATCCCGTGCCTTAGGTCTGTTTTATTAAAATGTTACTACAAGCAAGCTCCAATGACTTTCATTCCTAAAATAGCTTGTCACACAAATACAAGTAATGAAGACCTTCATTACAGAAACATACGACACATTTAATTGTGCCATAACTGTATTCCATAAACTAAGCAAAAAGTTTGCCTCAGTTACAATTTGAATGAGTTTTTTTTCTGGTGTGTCCACTTTCCTGGACCTCACAATACTTTTAACACCAAAGTATCTAGATCAGTCACAGTCTTTCCTTGGAACAAATTTGAAAAGTGTTCTGATTCTGTTAACACACACAAAGCATCTGAGGGTAACATGAATTTCTCCAGTCCCCCTTTAAATCAAAAACAGTTTAGTTATGGGGGATTTGCTCTTTTGAAATGAAACTTCTGGAAGTCTGTGTGGAATTAATCAGAACACCTCCGTCCAAATCTATCTGAAATGACTGGTTCCTTTAACACAAACTCTACAACACTTACAGAGCAAGATACCAAATAAGCAAGCACACAATCTGCACACTGCTCTGTAGTTTTAGGTCATGGCATGAGAAATGTTCAGTTAGTTTTATTTAGCATATTACTTTTATCTATAGCCTCAGCTGTTCTGCACATATTTAGCTAAATTCAACAAATATCTCAAAATGAACTTCTTGTCTGATGCTGTATGTGCCACACAAAAGCATTCCAACTAACCACCACCAGGGAGCACCACTACTTATACAAAGCTTCATCCAGGTGAATTTGCCTGTTAAGTTCAACCTTTCTGAAGGCTGACTGTGTGACTGACTACATCATTAGGGTTAGGGATGGATAGTAAACTATACTATCTAAACTTTGTGTGTTACTGAGAGTAAAACATAAAACAAGACATTGTGAAAATGAAGATACACGAGTAGGAGAAGTTAAGTTAATGTCAGTACATGTATCCACAGAACTGGCTGGACCTGAGGTTTCCTTGCAGCACATCCCCAAAGCATTTGATTGCAATTCACTATGTACTCTGAGTCTCTTATTGGTGCTCACATTGATGTCTGTTGCACTTTGAACAAAAGCACCTCTTTCAGTCAAATCATGTAATGATTCTTGTCAAATGGGTCCAATCATAACTTTGCCTTTAAGTCGATTAATGTTTAGCCTCAGTATAAATACAGCTATTTAAATGTTAATCTTATGCCCCTAAATAAAACCTGGTACAACCAAATACTATAAGTTGTGAACATCTCCCAGAGCTCTGTTTAATCTATCATCTGGACATGGAGGATGGACCAGCTGCAGACCTACCAGGACATGGATGTCTACCTAGACTGACAACAGAGCATTAATCAGAGAAGGAGCGAGGAGGACCATGGTGACTCTGGAGGAGCTGCTTCCCAGCTCAAGTTGCAGAATCTTTCAGAAGAACTATTAGTCATGAATTGTAAAAATCAGCTTTTGTGATAAGAAGTGGTTTGAATATGAAATCATATAGTGCTATGAAATGCTATTCAGATGATTCAGATTATTATAATTAATCGATCATTATAAATGACTTCTAGTTGTCATGATGTGATATCTGTCCTTGTCTTTGTCAGTCCCTGCATCCTCTATTGTCCCCAGCTCCATTGCCCCCAGTTCTCCCTGATTGCCTCCCTTGTGTATTTAAACTCCTGTGTGTTTCCTGTCCTTTGTTGGATCGTCCTCGTGTATTCTTCGAGTCTCCCATGTCGTTATAGTCAGAGAACTCCTCCACTTGGGAAAGGACCCCATCCCCGACCCAGAGAAGGACCTCTACCCATTTCCGGCTCAGACCATGGTCACAGACATGGAGGTGCTGATTCTCATCCCAGGTGCTTCACACTCGGCTGCGAACCGCTCCAGCAAAAACTGTAGATCACCTTCTGATGAAGCCAACAGGACCACATCATCTGCAAAAAGCAGAGACCGATCCTGAGGCCACCAAAACGTATCCCCTCAACACCTTGGCTGCGCCTAGAAATCCTGTCCATAAAGGTTATGAACAGGATCGGTGACAAAGGGTAACCTTGGCAAAGTC
>OY747718.1:2267500-2272500 GCA_963556495.2 Valencia hispanica | reverse complement strand
CCCGAACCACGGCGACGTACCTGCCCAGACCAGGAGCAAACCGATGAGCCGGGCGGCCGACCCACCAGGCCGACATCCACCAGCCTCATTCCTTGTGGAGCGACCACTGTTGCTCAACGGCCCGGCAGGAGACCAAACCCAGCGCCCCACCCACCTGCCCTGCACGCCCACCACCCGGCCAGTCCACCCGCAAGTCCGACCGAACCCGGCCAAATGCCCAACCCCAGCGCCCCGCACAAAGACCAAGACCCAGGAGCCGAGTCCAGCGCAAGAAAGGACTGAGCCGGCCCAGAAACGCCACCCAGCCGCCGCGACCAGCAGCCAGGCACCCCAACCAGCAAACAAGGCGAGACGCCATACAGGGACTGGCGATGACAATCAGCCCAGAGAAAAAGAGAGAGGCGGCTGCACATGCCGGCCGCTGGCCGGCCCCGACCCACGAGCCCCGAATCCCCAGGCCCACCCCAGACCCCACCCAGGCGCAGCACGGCCACCAGGCCAGTACCCATGTCCGCCAGTGCTACCCCCCCCCAAGGCACTGTATGCAGCCATCAGGAGTTACCACCCAAAGCCCAACCCCAGGCCGGCCACGACGTCCAGCCCCCCATCCGCCCAGTGATCCAACAAGAGATTTCTATACTGATTAATATTAAGAGCTTTTTTATTTTTCCAGTTCAGGAGGATAGTTTTCTTAGCGATGCATAAGGCAATGTGAACCATTAGAACTGACTTTGTGTCCATGGTGACATCATTAAAATTTCCTAACAGGCAAATTGAGGGAGATGGTGGGATGTTACATTTCAGACACTTTGATAAGTCCTCACATATCTGGCACCAAAATTTCTTAACAGGTGGACAGAACCAAAGCGCATGAACATAAGTATCTGGTGTATTGCTTGTGCATTGTAAGCAGGTATTAGACAATGTAAAACCCATCCTAAACATTCATTGACCTGTATAGTGTACTATATGAAGGATTTTGTATTGTATTAATTGCAAATGAGGATTTGTTGTTATTTTAAAGGTTCTTAAACATATCTGAGACCAGACGTTTTGGTCAAAGCTGGCTGATAAATCCACCTCCCATTTTGAAATAGGGATGGCTATTGATTCATCTAATGTAGATAAAGTTTTTTATATTTTAGACAGCAATTTGGGGGGGTTGAGATTAAGAAAATCTAAAACTCTTGCTGGAATTTGTAATTTAGCTGTATTGAGCCTAAATTTACCTTTAATAATAGATTTAATTTGTTGATATTCTAAGAATTTGTTTTTATCAATTCCATATTGTGTAATTAATGTATTAAATGGGATAAAGTCTGTTCCTTCAAATATATGTTCCAGGTATTCAATTCCATTGCACCTCCAGACTGGGAAACTTATCATACATTTTTTTTGCAAGATGTCGGGGTTATTCCAGATGGGTGTACGTCTGCATGGGATTATTGTGGACTCTGTCATTTTTAGAAACTCCCACCATGCTGTCGGAGAGGAGCTGATATTTATGCTTTTAAAGCATTCATATTGTTTTATATCACAATCAGAATCAGCTTTAATGGCCAAGTATGACACATACAAGGAATTTGACTCAGGCAACTTTTCTCTCCAGTACAGAACTTAAATAAGTGAAATAAAGAAATAAATACAAATAAATAATAAAGGATAATATATACACCAAACCGGGGTTATTTTACAGTGAGTATGTACAGCAGTGCAGAGTTATAGTTTATTGTTATGTGAATGGACTCACACTCTGTGACTACACAGAGTTCATCAGGGCGACAGCCTGGGGGAAAAAACTGTTCTTGTGTCGGGTGGTTTTGGTGTACAACGCTTTGTAACGCCGGCCTGACGGGAGGAGCCTAAACAGATTGTGGCCAGGGTGTGAGGGGTCTGTGGTGATTTTTCTGGCCCGCTTCTTGACCCTGGACTGGTACAGGTCCTGAATGGAGGGAAGATCATATTTGAGCTAATAAATGGTAGGTCTGAAAGTTTTATCTTATTACATAGTGTCTGTTCTACGTCTATCCAGGACTCGTCTAGGTAGCTATGTTTTAACCATCTTGAGATGTATTGGAGCCTGTTGGCTAAGAAATAATGATGGAAGTTTGGTAGATCTAGACCTCCTTTTTCTTTGGTCTTCTGCAGTGTTTTTAAGCTGATACGTGGGGGTTTATCTCTCCAAAGAAATTTAGAGACAGAGGAGTCCAGAGATCTAAACCAGTCTAGTGATGGTTTACTTGGGATCATTGAGAATAAGTAGTTGATTCTGGGCAAAACCATAATTTTTATTGAAGCAACCCTTCCCATAAATCAAATGGGTAGGGATTTCCATCTAGCAAGATCATCTTCCACTTTTTTTAAAAGTGGGATGTAGTTTAGCGTTATTAAATCTGCCAGTCTTGGTGAGACATTGATACCTAAATAGGTAATATTCCCTGACTGCAGTTGTGAATTAGTTGGATTCTGGACAGAACAATTGATTGGAAGAACTGTAGATTTTAACCAATTTATAGAATAATCTGAAACATTTGAGTAAGAGTTTATCAACCCGATTACCTGAGAGAAGGAGGTTTGTGAATGCTGGAGAAAAAGTAATACATCATCTGCATAAAGACTGATTTTATGTTCTATGTTATTGCATTTTATGCCTTTAATATTGTGAGTTTGCCTGATTGCTGCAGCTAGGGGTTCAATAAAAATAGCGAACAGGGATGGGAGAGAGAGGACATCCCTGCCTCATACCTCTCTGAAGATAAAACCTAGATGATGTTTGGTTATTTGTCCTGATACATGCTGTTGGTGAACTGTATAATATTTTCAACCAGTTTATAAAAGAATTTCCAAAGCCAAATTTATGTAAGGTTACAAATAAGAATTTCCAGTTAACTCTATCAAATGCTTTTTCTGCATCTAAAGATAATATATTAGTTTTAATGTTTTTACAGTAAGAAAAATCTATTAAATCTATTAATCTACGTGAATTTGTGGATGAATGTCTCCCTTTAATAAAACCAGTTTGATCAGGATGTATTATAAGAGGGGTTACTTTCTCTATCCTTTTTGCGAGGGCGTTGCAGATTATTTTAAGATCAACATTAATAAGGGATGTGGGACGATAGCTGGTGGGAAACAAAGGGTCTTTACCTGATTTTAGTAGAAGACTAATGTAGGCAGAATTCATATTTGGTGGGAGTCGGCCATTTTCCTTGGTTTCCTGCAGCATTCTGTGGAATGTTGGTTCCAGAATATTCCAGAATTCTTTATAGAACTCTGCTGGAAATCCATCTGGGCCTGGAGCCTTTTTATTGGGCATGCCTTGGAGGGCCTCCTGGAGTTCAGCCGCTGTTAGTGGTGAATCCAGGGCCATCGCTTGACTTTCAGATAATTTAGGTAGTGTTATGTTATCAAAAAATTGTTCAATTTCATGATCTGATGGATATATCTCTGGTGAGTATAAAGCCTTGTAAAATTCTTTAAATGTGTTGTTTATTCTTCTAGGATCATATACTGTATTCCCGGTCTGATCTTTAATAGCAGATATAGTTGTTTTTTCTTTATTAATTTTAAGCTGGTTAGCCAAATCTACCTGATTTATTACCTTGTTCAAAGTTTTCTATCCTAAGTCTTTGAATTAAGAACTGGGTCTGTTTATTAATAATTTGATTTAATTCTATCTTTGCTTTACGGATTTTGCCTAGTCTCTCCTCATCTAGAGAAGCTTCTAATGAATTAATAGTTTTTTCTAATTCCTGAATACGTTTTTTTTCCATTTTCTTTTTATTTGATGAGAATGAGATTATTTTACCTCTAATCACAGCTTTTCCTGCCTCCCAAAGAATGGATGGCGACGTACCAGGGAGGTCGTTATATTCCAAATATGAGGCCCACTCTTTTTCGAAATATTTAATAAATTCTTTATCCTTAAGTAAGGATATATTAAATCTCCAATTTTTGCTTTGAGGTGTTAAGTTAGTTTTTAACTAATTGTGATTAGTTTAAGACTAATCAGCAGATTCTGGTTTGTTTTCAAACCACCAATTCACAATGCAAAGCAGAAGTGAAGAAAAACATTATTTGGAAGAAATAATGTTTCACTAAACCATTTGCTGAATTAGAAATCAACAACCTTTAGATAATTGATTCTATTTAATGGATCGGTCACCGCAGTGATTGATCTGATTTAATATTTACACTTTATGTTGACGTTAACGGCTGTACCAATTATGTCGATCTAATTTAGCATTTTGACTTACCAAGAAGGCGGTCTCAAAAATTACTTAAAAGATTAGTTTTAGTGGTTGAACAATCTGTTTTAAAGTCAATCTCTATTTTGAATAGCATTAATGGCAGTCTTTGTTGTCCATGAATAAAACGCCGTCAATGGCGGGCCCACGTGGTTCGCTATAGCATGTAGCTTACAGCTAACTCACGTGGTGCTGCTTAAAGTCGCTCTGGTTCATTTATTAAACATCAAACAAAGAAAACTGTCGGATTGAGTAACTCAGGTTGCAGGATATAAAACGACTTTCCATCGGAAACCTCGAAAATTTCTGTTTAAACCTCCAGGCCGACCAGCCTGTTTGTACCCAAACAATAAATGAAATCTTACACAAAGTAACAAATCACAGTGAAAATAAACAACCCTTAAATCTTGTTTATCTTAAACTAATCTCGCCTCTGCCCAGACAGACCTTATTGAACGGTTAAAGTCTCCAGGTTGCTCCGTGGATGATGGGCGAAGCCAAAACAACGTTAGCCCGCAGGCTAGCCACAGCTACGGTCCGCTAGCAGTGGGAGGATTATAGCTGTCGAATTGCAGGTAGCATTAGCTTTGACGGCGTGTCGTCCTCTCCGGCTTGCTAAACAGCGATCAGCTGCACCTCATTTCACCGACATAGTACCTTCTCTGCAGGTTCAAGATAGCATTGTCCCAGGCTTTGTCGCCGTGGGGTAACGCTCCAGTCTCGACGCGGTTCTGCGGCATTCAGTAGCTTGTT